>JASGAU010357576.1:0-27453 GCA_030220045.1 Australoheros facetus
GTGTGTGTGTGTGTGTGTGTGTGTGTGTGTGTGTGTGTGTGTGTGTGTGTGTGTGCTCAAGGGTGACAATAGATTCAAGAGGACTTCAAGTACCATCCAACCAACCAACCTTTTGATCCTCTTCTTAAAAATCAGTTCATGGCTTAGTGGTGAATTATGTTATTTTTTTCTCATATGTAGAAGTAACCAGTAGTTTTGATCTAGTTATCTAGCTCCAGCTAAGTTAAAAAAAATGGTATCCAGGTACTCTTATCAATCCTCTGTTGGTTTGATCAAACAAATTTGGGATTTTGGAAATATGTTAATCTGGGAAGAGCCATCTAAGCTGCCTTTAATCAGGATTTTTATATCAACAAAGGATCAAATGATTATCAGGGTTGAGTGTGATTGCTTTGAAATGACATTTCATTTACTAAATGCAAAACAAATCTGAATACTTTTGGAATATATTAAAAGTCAGACATTGAATATGTTGTATGTAAAAAATGATTTTTGACAAATATAATTATTTTCAGTCTCTGCCAATTGCAAATTTTTTCCACATGCAATCTAGGTTGATTTTACTTCATTTTTTTGTAATCTAATCCATTGCATCCATCCAGAAGTTGCTCACAGTTATTCCAAGCTCAGCAGCTTATTTGAGTCATTTGGACTGGTCCACTCTCACCAGTGTGATCAGTGTCATTTCCATATGGAGCAGGCAACTGTTTTCAGCCAACTGTACACTACACATGCCTGGCACACAGGCACAGTTGACAGACATTTAAAAGCTAAATAGAACAAATAATAGTAGTGAACATTACTGGATCATTTTTGCATATGTTTGGAGTATATGGAAAATATAAAAGAAGACAGAAAAGAAGAGCATCTTTCTTTCCTTTATGTTGACCTGTTGACCAACCGCTACATTTGCCTCATCACCTTTGGGTTGGACAGAATGGATTTCACAAATTTGTGTCACAGCCTCGTGTTTTGCTGCAAAATAGGAACCCTCTGTTGGTGGAAAAATGAGAAATGCAAAACAAACATCTGCTGCTGAGTCAAGAGTAAAATGACAGAGATCAAAATGTTCAGATCCATCTGAGTGGGTGGCAGACCCCCTGCTTTTCACTGTATGTGGCATTGATTAGTGTGGGAAGGGAGGGTTAGTCAGAGAGTTGTCATATTAAAGTTAAAATACACACAAAAGCACCAATATTTTCTCCAGTTGCTTCCAGTGCAACAAAGTTAGAGATATTTTTAGAAGGCAAAATCTTCAGCTGTTAACTGATCTTATTGTAAATCAAGATTGCAGAGACACAGTTTCCCTCTAAACCCGGTTCTTTGCAGCAATTTTCCAACAATCACAGAGGCAGAAAATCATTGCAGAAGAAGCAGTGATCCCACTTTCAACACCTGCTCCAAAAGGCTTAGTAAATCAGATTGTACTGCAGCTGCGAGATGACCTGGTGTGTTTCAAACTGACTAGAAAATTTAAAAAATACTCATTCCTTTAAAAGAGCCATACAGGCGGCAGCATTTATAGCAACTGAATGCAACAAGCTCACACCCGTGCTCTGTGTTGTGTCAAATGTGTCGAGTGAAAATTAGGGGGAAAAAAATGGACAGATGAATCAGTAAAGAAAAGTATGCCACTGCAATCATCACAAAAATGTATTACGAAGTACTATAGCTGTATTGTGCTATAGCTATAGCTATTACTGGGCCTTTTGCGTACCGTCTCTTATTGGCGCACGATGAAAGAGAGTAGGAGAAGGAGCGATTCTCCTCAGCTGTGGAGCGTAAGAGCAAGATATAATGCTCGATCACAAAGAGGGGACCTTGAGAGTGTAAAGGACCTTATCGATCCTTTTCACGAGCGACAACATCCACCTCTCTGCTACGCTCTCTCAGCTCCCGCTACAGAGCAGAAACGGGCTTCTCCAGCCAACGGAGTGGAGACTCGCATCCTACACAACAAATGGCTGTGAGAGACTGAGGGAGAGGCTCGCACGCTGCACATTCAGCTTCTGATTCACTGTCTCACAAGTTTACCTCACATCGGGCCTCATTCACAAACAGCGTGTTTGCACAAACGTGCGCCTAATCAGCGCAAACAAATGTTTTACTCACAAATCCAGGATTCATCAGTATTTCTGTGCCTGAATTACAAACAAATGTTTGCCTAAATTTTCATAAGGCAGTGGCCAGATATATTAAATAAGCACAAAACTGCTGTCCTTGCTGGATGTCGTCACTGTCACCGCTCCACTGTTTTAACAATGTCCTATTGTGCAATAATCCTGTCTGTTATTTGTTTTTTTTCTATAAACTTTAATCTTAAGCTTTTTCTTTTATACCTGAGCTGCAGTCCGTGTCAAGAATTCAGCATTTGCCGCTTCAGTGATTGCAGCCCAAGCCCCTTGGTGTGTCTTTCCACCTTCCACCCAAGATGATATTATTTCATTTTTGTTTTTTTCACTCCACAACTCTTTTGCTTTTTTGCTTAAGTGACCTTTTTTTTTTTTAAACACCTCTAGGCAAACATGTTTCCTTATATAGAGAAAAATGGGGCTGTGAAAGTATGCTGACTGCAAGTAATGGGCATGCACCTGCTGATTTACAGTGATTCACTAACATACGCACGATGGTAGGAACAAAAATGGCTCCATGAACCTGACTTTTTGTGTCGGTGCTTATTTTGTACACAATTGAAAAAGCACATAGGGTGAACGAGGCTCTTTGTTCATTTTTTAGTGAAATTTCTTCATCATGACTCCTCGTATCTCTCTGAAAGCTTTTATTCCCCCTCAAAGATATCAAAAGTGGCCTTTTCGCATCTTTAATGTAATAAAACAGATGTGAAAAGGCTGTAACGGCATAGCAGTCATTCAGGTGACCAGCTATTATTTAATTAGAGGAATGAAAAGTTAGATTTTTTGGAGGACATTTGAATTTCTAAAGGCAGTTAAACTGAACATTTTACAAAGTTAAGTGTTCTATATTTCCGCTTTTCTCAATCATTGCGTTTTCTACAGTAATTACATAAAGTACTCTCATTCTCTCTCTCACAATCGATACATAGATATTTTTCAAGCATAAAAAAGGCAGCTAACTTAATGGATGAACCAGTGTCTGCATAACAAACAAGAACCAATTTAAATTGTATGTTTTCTTTAATTGAAGCTACAAAAATGCTAAAGATAACAGTTTGACAGGCATAAAAATAGTATTTTTGCACTTAATAAGATGATTAATTAACTTAAGATGATAAGATTAATTAACTTAATAAGATGATTCCCAAAAAGCTATCAGCAAAAAAACTTGGGTTATCTGGGCATGGTGTGCAGTGTGACCTTAAAAAAATTTGAGGAAACTTTATGAGTGAAGCACAAAAGAAGAAGTGGTGGGCTTAAAAACTATCTAAAGCAGATGAACAGTATCTGAAACTCATGGTCCTTAAGAAAGAGGAAAAACTGACCTTCAGTTGATCCATCTACTGTTCGCTAAAGCCTCATCAGAAATGGTCTCAGTGAGGTTGGCTGTGAAGCAGCCTTAAGGAAGGGAAACAGAGACAAAAAAAAAAGGCTGAGATATGCCAAATCACACAAGAACTGGATTTTAAAAAGAAATCTGTGGAAACAGGGCTTATGGAGTGAAAATTTAAAAATGTTAGGTTGAAATTGCATTTCAGGCAGTGGTGTTGGGGATCTTGTCAAAATGGATGGTATTATGAACACAAATGTACCGTCAAATTTTGATCACCATGCAGTGCCATCTGGAAAGCGTCTGATTGGCAACAGCTTGTTTTTACAGCATGACAGTGATCCCAAACACAATGCCAATGCAAAAAAAAAACACAAAAGCATACCTGGATAGAAAAATAGTGTCAGTCATGGATTGGCCTCCCTAGAGCCTGGGCATTACTGAAGCGGTGTGGGATCATCTTGACAGAGCAAAAGGCAGCCAGCATCCAAAGAAGAGCTTTGAATGTCCTTTGAGAAGCCTGGAGAACTATTCCTGAAGACGACTTAAAGAATTTGCACTAAAGCTTGCATAAGAGAGTTCAGGCCAGTCTACAGTGTCAGCTCCCACATGACACAACCAATACGTACAAATGACTACTGAACCGACGTGGAACAATGCAACTTTTGAACTTGAATCATTGTTTTCATCTGTGGTCCCCAGACTACTGATTCCTCTTCTGACTCAAAAACAATCGTTTGACTTCATTCAGAATAAAGGCCTGAATAAAGGCTTGTTTCTGGCATTATTTGCAGAAAACACGCTTCAGAAAAGTAAAAGAAATGCCTCTCTGTGTTTGTGCACATAAACAAACTCCTGTGTCTGTGTCCTCAGGTCGTTCAGGCCAGGCGGTTGCAGTGCGAGCCAAGGTTTTCGGCTTCAACGTCATCTTTTACGACCCCTATCTGCAGGATGGCCTGGAGCGCTCGCTGGGCGTCCAGCGCGTCTACACCCTGCAGGACCTGCTCTACCAGAGCGACTGTGTCTCCCTGCACTGCAACCTCAACGAACACAACCACCACCTCATCAACGACTTCACCATCAAACAGGTCCATTACTCAAATGTGCACAGACATGCATAGCCCATACACGTGTCACCCAGACAGAGCTGAACATCCCATTGAACAGCTGTGACCTGATGTGGGCTTAATGCGGTGCTATCCAGCAGGTAGACAAGTCAAGTTGCTGGTATATTATTACTCTGTCAGCCTAGTCTCAGTCCTAAAGAGCATTATATCTGGCAGAAAGAGAGAGCAGGGGGAAAAAAAACGGACTGGAAAAAGCAGCACCCTTCCTGTCTGTACATTCCCTGCTCTTTATCTTAAGCTCCACCAAAGCTGGACACAAATTCATTCCTTTGCTCTGTCAAATGCAATTAGTGCCAGCCCACGGCTACAGCAAATATATCGACTAGGCTGCACAGCACTCTCAGCCTCCTGCTGAGAGCGCTGTGAAGGGAAAGTGCTGTTCTCTGAGTCAATAACCGCACTCTGAGGCACTGCCTGGGGTGACACCTGCAGGGCAGCTGAGGAACTGCATGGGCTGAGGACGCATCTCCCCTTCTGTCAATATCACCCTGCGTTGCGACTCAGTCTCTCGCTCTCTCTCTCTCGCTCTTTGTCTTGCCTCTCGCGCTCCATTCTTTCTGAGTTGCAGTATGAGAGGAGATGAAGAGGAGTGGGTGTAGGGTAATAGCCTAACCCAGTTAACTGTGTGTCTTTTCCAAAGCACAAGATTCTCAGCTGCCTCTTAAGCGCTGCTGTGAAAGAACACTTTTCTGTCTTTCCTCACCCAAAATTTGGCAGTGGCTCTTAACATTTAAAGTGGAAACGTGTGTGTGTGTGTGCATGTTTGTGTATTTTCTGTGTGTCAAAACCACCAAGGCCTAATAAAAGACTGCCTGCCAGCGTAAAGGCTTTTCATGCCCCTGGATTTCAGCTTTTGTCAAGATTAAGGGATTACTTTCTTCTGAGCATATTCATTTGATTTTTTTTTCTTCCTCCCTCTTACACTTTTTGTTGTGTGCCCCCCCCCCCCATAAGCAGCAAGGGGTGGTGGTGCTACCTCATCTTTCAGCTCATCCCTCGTCCTTCATTTCATCTCCTGGGTTTGAACAAAGCCAGCTCTCTATCCCACATCTGACAGCATTTGTCCCGAGTGCTTTTCTGTCTCCTAGATCTCTCAGGTGTCAGGTGCAACAGAGATGGCACCGTTTTTTTTTTCCTTCTTCTCAATTTATGTTCTGTGTAATATGTTTTAATACATCCAATCCAGATTGATGTTCTGCTCTAGATCAAACAGATTAATTTGCCTGCAAGGCTGACAGACCCACAAAAACCCATACATGAGATATTTACAGTAGCTGTAAAAACCTGCCTTCATCTGTTTTTTTGTGTTGTTTTTTTCCCTGTGTTGATTTGTTTGTATTTGTGTGCCTTGTGCACCACAGATGCGTCAGGGTGCATTCCTGGTCAATACTGCACGGGGAGGCCTGGTGGATGAGAAAGCTCTGGCCCAGGCGTTGAAGGAGGGCAGGATACGCGGAGCTGCCTTAGATGTCCATGAGACCGAGCCCTTCAGGTAAATGCACACTTATAGAATGCTAGCCAGATACAGGCAAGCAAATAGATGGGTGGGTAGGAAGGGAAAGACAGTGAGACAGAGAACATTGAACGCTTAAGGGGCAGCCAGACAGCTGGGCAGAAACAATGGCAGATATACAGTAGTTATGAGATAAAGAGAAATCATATGCTTCTAAAAGGATCCTTCAGGGACTCGTGTGTAATGGAGAGCTAGATTTGTTCCTGTCAGACCAAGTTAAATGCTTTTAAAAGTACAGGGTGATGCCTGAGTGTGAAGAGAGGTGTATTCTCTCGTCTTTTAGGCATCCAAGCACAACAATTTGACTCTTATCAGAAAACTACACATTTGTTTAAAACCAGCAAGACATGCGTTGGCACTTAAGCTTCCTCTGAAAGAATCTTCCATTGTTTTATCACCCAAGAAAAGACCATATTCATGAAGTGCTATTAAAATGGGCAGTTGGACTGATTCCTTATTGATGACATAAATTTTCTTTGGTAAATTCTTCAAAAAGTAAGGGGGGTGTACTGATGTGTACTGCTTTACAAAATAGTACACCATCACCCTGCAAAAAAACAAAAAAAAAAGTCCTCCCAACTTTAAACTAAACTGGTGACACTGGGGCACCAGTCTGAACTTTTTTTTTTTTTTAATCCAGAATGCGAGGAAGTAATTTCAGATTTATTCCCCAAAGTTCACCTGTTCCCCTGATGTTTCGATACTGTATTTTAGCTTTGAGCTATGAACTCCATTTCTATTTCCACCCGTGCTTTCATCAGAAGGCAAACAGCTTGATACGCGTCCCAGTTTTCCACCTTCCTAAGAACCGTGTTTTCCATCTCAGAGGGTAACCGGTGTTGATGTGTTGTTCGCGCATCAGGGGCAGTTAGAGAGTTTGGAGGCTGCTTATTTCTGGACGGCTGCTCAGCTGACAAGCTGCTTGAGAAGGCTGAAACTGAACCTGATGAATCTGGAACTCATGCACCGCTAACCTAATACGTCAGCAGGGGACGGTTTCATAACTTCGGCCCTCCGTCCCACACGACACGACACTGATTCAGGACACCGCTGAGGCAATGCAAAGCTTACACACAGAGAACGAGGCTAGGTGTTACAAGGATGGAGGAGGAGGTGAAGGAGAGAGTTGATGCTGATCTGTTTTTGTGAGCCACATGAGAGGAAAGAGGCTGAAAGAAAGGAAGCACTGGAGCAGCAGGAAGAAGATGGCGGCATTTGTGAATAACAGGATCTGACATTTTACCCTTCGGGCCATTTTTCCAGACAACTGTCATGCAAACCGTACACAAAGTTTTTAAAAGAAAAAAAAATGCTACAATATCATGATATACATGAATGGGCTTTCTGATTATCTAAACAATAACTGGCATCACAAAGCAAAAAGTAGAATTCCTTTGAATCTGTTTGAGTCGACTCAGATGAAGACTTGATGGATAATCTGTATGTTCTTTTCAAAATATGGAAGCACACCCTAGACTGTATATAAAGTGGGTGTAAAAAGAGAAGTCAATGCAGAAGTGGCTTAAACCTGCATTTCTAATTGGCAGCAGGGTGTGACTCCTCTGGTTGCAGGGGAAAAAAATCCTACCATCTATAAATCTATGAGAAAATGAGCCTTTAGTGTGCATGTCTGTGTCCAAAGTGAACACTTCTGATGACTCTATGGTCTCGGTTGCTAGTTAAGCCTTATTGAATACATCTGTGTTCACTGTGTAAATTACAACCTCACAAAAGACATTTAAAGGTGGGCCTAATTTTTGATTGACAGGTCAGTACCATATGAGAGTTTCATAGCCCCTTCCGACCATAACCTGACAGATATAAGATCGATACAAGACCGATACAGATACTGATATTTGGTCATTTAAAAATCCAATATTCTTATTTATTGACCAGTATTTTCCCTTTCACATAAACAGATTTCCCTAACATTTGTTACACATAGCTCTTTATTTACCTATTTACGCTCTGCCCATCTTTGCTCATATGAGCTGGTTGTTGCATTTGTGGAACTTCAAACACATGTGCTGCAAAGGGAAAAAAAAGACCCACATCTGACAGCCTTTATCCCATGTGCAGAGTACCCTCTGGTGGTCAAACTATGCAAAGTCAGCACTTATAACATGGTAGGAGGAAGTTTCTCCGGTCTCTTCTTCACTTTTTAACTTTCATTTATCGGCCGTTGCAAATGCAGATACCGATATATCGGCAAGTAGCCAAAGTAAGCTAGCTGATAAATCGGTCGGGCTCTGGTGAAGTGTGATCAAGTATTTTTGCATAACATGATCTCACAGTGAAATGTATCCTTTTATCTACTGGATTTTAAATGCCAGCAATTCTTCATTTCATCCTATATCTGTGTGATATACTTATATTTGTCATAATTAAAGCTCAACTTGTACTTTGAGAGAGTGATCGTGAACTTGAAATCGAATCAGTTTGGCCTTGACTTGAAGTGTTCCTGGAGTTTGCTGGGCTCCTTGAAGGATGCAGTTTCCTGTCAAATGACTAAGAGGCTAAATGTAAACTGGAAGTCTTGGTTACATCAGGAGCAGAGGGAGAGCCTGGAGTACATCATGCCTCCAGTTGTTGATGTAGAGCAAGGGGCCACATGAGTAACTGGGACTGTTGTGGAGGGCTGCACCAAAAAGCTAAACTCATTTTTGCTGAATGTCAATTTTGTCTTTTTATGAGCTTATGAGTACAGCCCTCCACAACAGTCCCAGTTTCTCATGTGGCCCCTTGGGAAAATTAACTACCCACCCCTGGTAAAGAGGCATGATAAGGAGTATTCATTGCAGTGTTTTAATGCACCGGTTTTTGGCTCTGCAAGTGTTATAAAGTAATGATAGCAGTGTGACAGGATGTTATTTGAACAGAAGGAACAACTTGTTACTGCTGTTTTTTTTGTTTTGTTTTGTTTTTTTTAAATCACAATTCTGCCATCATATGTCTAGTAGAGAAAATGCACAATCTGTGCATTAATTTGTGTGTGTTGTAGTTTTGCTCAGGGCCCACTGAAAGATGCTCCAAATCTGATCTGCACACCACACACAGCCTGGTACAGTGAGCAGGCCTCTCTGGAGATGAGGGAGGCCGCAGCCACCGAGATCCGAAGAGCCATCACCGGTAAGCAGTCACGAAAACCACCGCATTTAAATTTTGTTGTCTAACATCCACTGTGTCATTATGGAGGCCCACACCTCAGTGCAGTCTGTGTAACCTGTTGCAATTCTTTCTTCCCAAATGTCCACTTCAATAGGCCCTCTGCCATCTTTATTAGATCTGGACCTCTTAATTGATGTCATCATTAGCTTCACGACACAGAGCAGAGCGGCTCCCGGGGTCTGGCCTTGTCCCAAAAAGAAGAAAAAAAAAAATCTAGATTGTTAAATGGTCTTAATTTGCATTTGTCTATTCAAGCCTGATGTGTTTGTCAGTCTGATCATGCCCTGTAACAAGTTGAAGTCTTTTAAGTGTCACATTTATGCAGCTGAGCTTCCCTGCTTTTTAAACCTGAATGTGTGCATGTGTCTTGTGACAGGCCGCATCCCCGACAGCTTACGAAACTGTGTCAACAAGGAGTTCTTTGTCACCACGGCACCATGGGCGGTAATGGATCAGCCAGGCATTCACCCTGAGCATAACGGCGCTGCCTACAGGTAAGCAGTGAAAATCCAGGCATCGCCTTTATTTTAAGAATAATAGTTTTATCACCTGTGAGCTGCACCGTAAAGACAAACCAATGTCATAAACTAGAACAAAGCTAATTTGCAGTTTCCTTTATTTGCTCCACTTTAAACAGTTGTAAATGTTATCTTTTTAAATTGGTGCAGTGAAGTTTTTTATAGGTTATTTCACCACTCTGCTACAGATCCTAGCACTCCATTCGCTCAGTGTTGTCTTTAGTAGCAGAAAGAAACTGTCCACCTTATCCCTCTCTCAGCCCTTCTTGATCTCAGCATTTCCACCTCCATGTGCTTCTTTCATGCAGCCAAGTGAGCCAAACTCTTCCAGGCGTAACAACCAGCATCCCCCAAGACAAAATTAATGCCTAGCTCAGGAGCAGGTAAATACAACCATCCGGGGCCAACAGCCTCTGGTTGGAGGTCCTGGATACAAGACCCTCTCACCTCAGCTCACCTGATGTGTGTCCCTCTTATAGTTCTTCCCTCCCCCAGCACTCACCTGTTTGACTGAACACAAAGTAGAGATGGGTGGCAGTGAATGTAGGTTTTTTGAGTGTCCCAGAAAGCATGACATGAAGCCATTCAGGTGCAGTTTCATGGATGGAGTCATGTTTCGTGGTTTTCTTCTTATGGGTATTTGGAAAAGTTCTTTCAGGCTAAATGTGTCTGAAGTGAACTCATTTTTCCCCCCTTCTCTGGTTGATGGATTTTACTGTGATTTCTACACCTAGTTTTTCCCTCTCACTGCTGATATAATGGCTCTTTTCCACCAAATAGTCTCAGGAACTATTAAGATAACCACACAATGTTGATTTTTTTTTAAAGTTGTTAAAAAAAATACTAAAATGATTTTTTTATTGGGGGGATACTTGGGGTATTTATAAATAGAACATGGACTTCTTTAATGGGAGGATGTCATCTTTAAATTAGGGACTAAAACTGAACTAGTCACATATTCAGCTATGAGCAGATTATGTACATTAATAGACAAAGAAAATATATTGCCTTTCTAGTTAATTAATAATGCAACAGACTGTGTGATATTTATTCTAAACTGAAGACAAATCTATCCACAAATTGTTTGATGTCTAAAACATCTTGCACTTTGCCTGTTTTTTTTTTTTAAAGACTGATCTGGTTGCATATTTTTCTGGACACATCACATTACAAGAGATCCCCCATTTTATTCATATTGAGGCTTTCAAATCTGAAACTTTATTAAGAAAGTTAAATAACTCTTAAAACACGTTCCTGAAAAGGCTCCCAAGGTGGAAAAGAGGTAGCAGTATCACTAGGTATAAGGTCTTTGCACAGAATCCCGTCTTTCACATGGTTTAGTCTACCTGTGAGCCCACAGCATCAGTGTCACTAATCTCTGACCTTTTTCATCCCCAGATACCCGCCAGGTGTGGTTGGAGTGGCTCCGGGTGGCATCCCAGGGGCTTTAGAGGGCATGGTGCCTGGTGGGGTGCCCATCGCCCACACCCTGCCCTCTGGTACACACCCCTCCCAGGCCCCATCGCCCAACCAGCCCTCCAAACACGGCGACACTAGAGAGCACCTCACTGAGCAATAGCAGCAGAAAGGATACAGACGGCAGCATCTCATCCGGCCTGTTGACACTCAGAAACAACCAATCATAAAGCAACTGACCAACTGGGACCAAGAGACAGTGAAACAACACAACTGGCTGCCTGTTAAAAAAAAACAAAAAAAAAAAACAAACAAAAAAAAACAGCCAGCAACTAGGAACAAAAGAAGTGTTCCGAGAAATTTGTACTTTTAACGTTTTAGTTTTTACTCTGTCTCTTTGGGTTCAGTTACCGACTTTACTCTTTGATGATGATGTATTTTTGTCTTTCTTTGGGACATGCCTATGATTGTGGACACAGAGTCCAGTTTTTAGTGCTCCGGGATTACCCGATGAGACTCTGTTCAGCCGCCCCCCGTACCACCTCAGAGCTCACGGGAAATGTAGGCCCACTTCTCACCACATCAACTGAACAAGAGAAAAACCTTTGGCATCATGTGTTACTGGACCGTATGACCCCTGACAGCGCTCCTAATCTTCCCCACCTCTTCTCCAACCAGCTCCAACCCTCATTATGTAACAAGTGTGTGTTGTTTAGGCCCTCTCATTATGCCTCAGAAGAAAATTATTTTGTTTCTATCGTGTGAATGGCAAAGAATGGATTATCAGCTTATATATAAATATATATTTATCATTCATCAAATTAAAGAAGATTGCTCATCAATTATAGTAATCTAGAATGGGCTTTAACCCTTTTCTGGCAGTAGTACATTTGACACCTGTCACAAATGGAGTTACAGATTATCACCACTAGAGGGCACTTGTACACAGTGATAAATTTTGATCTGAAGTTGCTCTAACTTATTCCTTTTTGAAGCAGGTGATGGTAAACACTAAAGACATTCACTTTACATACTTGATTGTAGCTGATGTTTTTGAAAATAGAAGGCGCTGCCAGCTAAGAATGTTATTTTGTACTTTTAGTTCTTATAGGTCGGTGGTACATCCAAATCTTCTCTCCTGAGAAGTATTTGATGGTTAACCAATCTTAACGGCAGTCATGTAGACATGGCAACCTACTCCTTTCTATGAGCACATTTCACACCGAAGACAGGAAAGGGTTAAATTCAACATTTCTTAACGACTCAGGAATACACTTTTTTGCAGATGTTTTTTTTCCCCCCCAAAATTGTGTCTTTAGGGGGGGNGGACCCAAAACATAAGACTGATCTGGTTAGTCTGAATGTTGAATATTTCTCTCCTCTATCATCCTCTCCATCGTGGTACTTTTTATAAAAAGGACGCATCCCACATTTTTTTGGTGTTAAAGAGTTTTGAGGAGTCCTGTTAGATTTGTATTGCCTAGTTAAATGTTCCTATAACCATAGTCCTATGTGATCCACCCTCTCTACCCACTCCTTATATTTCCTTTGTTCTAATGAAGGCCAGGTTCTTTGGGGCATCCTGTACTCTGTAAGAGCAATAGCTGAAACTCCTATTTAGTGTCCCAACAATAGCAGAAGAGGCAGCCAGCAGTATGTTTTTGTTTTTAGTGTGAGTATTTGTATTTGTTTCTTGTACAAAGTGAACATTTAGCATTCAGTGCAGTTCAAATAAAAAAAAAAAGAAGAAAAAAAAAAAAGATGATTCTGAGAACCAGCTGTCTGTACTGACCTCTTCATTTTGATGTGAAACAAATGTGCACATGTACATTCACTGGTCACTTTATTAGGTACACCCATTCAACTGTTAAGTCAAATATCTAAATCAGCCAACCACATGGCAGGAACCTATTTAAGCATGTGGCTACATTTTGGGCCCCTCAGTACCAATTTAGCACTGTTTAAAACATGACAGTTTACCTGCGTGTCCTTTATGACCATAGTGTACCCATCTTCTTATGACGGCTTTCAGCAGGATCGCTGAAAGCGATCACTAAAGTCAGATCATCTCAGACTGTTTTCTTAACATGACAATGTACTTTACTCAAGTGGTCTCCAGTCACCAGATCTCAATCCAGCAGAGCACCTTTGGGATTGTGGTGGAACAGATCTGCATCATGGACGCACAGCAACTGTGTAATACCATCATGTCAATGTGGACAAAAATCTTTTGAGGAATGTTTCTAGCACCTTGTTGAATCTGTGCTACAAAGATTTAAAAAGGTAGTTCTGAAGGTAAAACGGAGTCCATTCAGTATTTGCAAGGCGTACTTTATGAAGTGACTAGCAAGTGTATATTTCATAATTGTGAAGGGTGGGGACACACAACACTGAAGGAGAATGAAATGCAATGCAATATTTGAGGCTGCAAGAATTCATCTTATTGAATAAGTGTTTAAAAAAAAAAAAAAAACTTTCATTACTGATGCTATAGCACATTACATTAGATACAGTGAAATAATTATGTAAGTTTTAAAACAATAAAATCATGCTGAGAGCGTAAAATAACAGACTGTATATAAAAGATGAACAGCTTTCAAGTAAAAAAAAAAATTAAATTTAAGTGCGCCTTTACTTCTAATTCCCACCAGGGGGCAACTCATCAGCTGCAAAAGGAAGTCTACAGGTCACTGTTAATATTAAAGTCTTATTTGGGAAATCAGACTTTAATAATTGGTTTAAAGTTTAATTCCTTACAGTGTAGTGTTCACTTTGTAAATTATGGTCCCTGTTAAAAAGAAGAATATGGCAGGGGGAAACCATGGGGCACTTCTTGTGATTGGCAGGTCCTATGAGTGTGTAGTGTACTTTTAGCCCCACTCATTAAGCACCAAGATGGACAAGGTGAAAACATTCAGCCTAAGGCTTCACAGCATAACTTTACTACCCAATGGGTGAAGGCCCCGGGGGCTACATCTGTCTTTTATATACAGTCTATGACATACCCTTTCAAACCTAGCTGTTATTTGTACTCCAGAGAACTCCATCCTACAGTTATCCTGGCTATATTTAGATGCTGTGCATTCACAATGTGATTATTATTGGCTGTGTTCTTGTATGAGATCAAACAGCATTCCCATCCACCATCACCCAGTGAGTTCAACTATAACAGGAAGGAAAAGCAATCGTGTGTATGTGTGTGGCATCACCAATTCAAACACAGGAATNAAACAATGCACGTAAGTAAGTAGATGCAAGTGAGTCAAATTTAATATTAATGCTGTCCAATGAAAGAGGCAGGTTTTCCCCCACCAGCATCACCACCACCCACTCAAAAACTATATCACACATAAAAATGTCAGTAAGCCTGTATGTCATTTCCCCCCTCCCCCTCACAGAATGTAGCTGTTATCTGTGCAAAATAAAATACTTCAATACTTCAACTGAAGGGATCAAAAAACCCAAACAAAAACATAAAACGGGGCTGAACAAAGGGCATCGCCTCCGCATGCTAACTCTCCTAAACAAATAAATAAATCCAACAGCAAATGGGGCTTTGCAGAGGGGATCAGCAATCAGGAAAACAAGTGCTCTGTAAACCTTAAACATAAACACACACAAACGGATTATCATCCTCTCAGTTTGAAGCAGAAATTTCTGTCAGGCAATCCTGTATGAATGAACTTTGCCATCTAGTGCAGCTTCAATACAGTATACCTTCCTATATAAGCTAGTACTTCTCTCAAGTTGAGATAATTACCTTGATAAGAAACAGGGAGGAGGAGTATGAGTACGGGGATGCAAACAAAGTGGACTTGATGTGCTTTCATGGGAGCGCTAATCAGGATTCTGTTTGATGGTGCTGGTCTCTTCTCTACCACGGAGCTCACAGAACACATGCATTATTACAAGTTCAAGATTTACATTGTGGAGAAAAGAGGAGAGGGGAAAAAAAATAAAATAAAAAAAAGTAGATAGTAAGGTCCTCTCTCCCAGACCCTACGATGTCCATTCTAAAGATTTTAGAGCTCTTTTCTGTCTTCTCTACTTCCCCCTCACTCACTCATCTTCATCATCCTCTTCCTCGCCGTCGGAGAGAGAGGCACAGGGGTGGATCTGGCGGTATCTGTCCAACCACTTCTCCACCATCTGGGTGACCAAGGGGTGGTTACGGCGGCGAGAGCTCTTCTGCATGGCAACCAGCATGCCTCCTTCTGTCACGCAGCAGTCCAGCCACTCCCTCAGCAGCTTCTCCTGCTGCTCCTCGTTACCCATCTAAGTCACAGACAAAAGCGTCATTACTGAGGCTCAGAAATGTACTTTCCCCTCACAATAGCACACTAAAAGCTCTGTGGGGTCCTTGAACTAGATGCTGCAGTTAAAGTTCATTGTTTTTAATCCCCCAATTTTCAATGAAAAGAACCATTTTTAGTAGTATCCATCAATTTTCTTAACCTCTTGCCTAGTGCAGGGTCACAGGAGGCCACCCCCTGTAGCAGTACACTGGTTGAAAATTCTTTTTAGTACTCAATGTGTCAATTACAAATGTGTTTTTCCTGCATGAAGACTAGTTTCATTATCTCTAGCATCCTCCTCTCACACCAACCCTCTGCATGTCCTTCACTACAGATCACTTTGGCCAGTGGAATTTACATATCTCAGAAATATTAATGAAAAGAAATACTAATGCTTTCCTTTTAGCACACAAGTTTAAATAGTAAAAATATACAATATCAAAATACGCTTTTTTCAAAAGGATTTTAAGCAAATAAAAAAAAGGAAAAAAAAGATCTGCAGTTACATGTCACGATAACAGCTCCTACCTCTTGTGCAGACAGGAAGTGAATGTGCAGCAGCTTCCTCTCGCTGTCCACCAATGGCAGGAAAGTGACCGTGACATCATCGTCAGTATTGAGGTTGGCGCCCGCACCACGATTGTCATATCCATCATTCTCCATGGCCACCAGGGCCGAGAAGTGACCCCGCGTGTAGCCCAGGGCGATGGGGCTCTTCCAGCAGAAGCTCTGCTCCCATAACAGAGGCAGGTACACACCTGAAGACACACAAACTAGTCAAAAGGTGCTGCATGCCACAGCATTCGAGGCAGTAGTGAGGAACAGGCTCGGCAGCAGTTCTCTCAAATTACAGTGTGTGTAAATGTCAGCTGGGGCTGAGCGCCCTTTCAGATGTGACCTGACGCTAGAAGCGGCTGCTTTTTAGCTGACTGAAAACAACCGGCTCTTTGTGCAGAGAGCAGCTCTGGGGTGCGGTGCAGCTTGGTGCTCTGCTTTTTCAGAAGTGCACCCACCCTCACCCCTCTGGCTTCTGCCAGGCCAGCTTCCAGCTCCAAATGCACACCAGCAATCACTAAACACTTAGCGTGCGATGTAGACAAAAGCTATGGTTTCAGTCTACACACATAATTACTATAATTAAGGTAGGTTATCATAATCAGGCTGCACCCTAAATGGAATAGATACACACTGAAGCATCAGAGACTATTTTATTTATTCAAATTATGATTACAACACACCGAATGAGGTCAAGATATTCTGGCAGCTATGCACTCCAGCTGTGCTCACTCTGCATTTCATACACAATAGCCTGTCTGTATGAGTAATTCTAATGGCCTCATTTCATGTGGTGTTGTTGCAGGTGTTTGAAGCTGGCGCACTCCATGATAAAGAGTGTAAGAAGTAAACAGTGAAAGACGCTTAACAGGGTCAGTTCATCACAAATTACTCTAAATTTAAAGAAGGTTCTTTCTGCCTAAATTACAACTGTGGTCAAAGGGATTTCTCAGCAAGCAGGCAGCGCTAAGGGAAAAAAGACAGTTTAAAGCAGCTCCAATGAAAACAACCCATTAAAGCCTGCAAAGTCCAATTAACCCCCCCAGAAAATACTGTTTTTATTTGGGTGAAGTTCATAAATATTGGCAAAGCTGTAATATAAATGACTATTACACCCTCTAAGGTGCATTGATGATGGCCCAAAGCTGAAACATGCTCATCTTGCCCATCAATAAATATATATATTTAAAAAAAAAAAAAAAAGAAAGAAAAGAAGCAGCAAATGTACTTTGAGTGCTGTGAGTTTTGTTTGTTTCCATATTTTGTCAAGATCGGGCACCCTCTACAAGTACACACTGCTTTGTATTACATCTACGTGACGCCTCACCTTGAAAACGAGTGTAGCCTAACGTTTCTCCACGGAAACTTTTGTAGTATTTCACTCCGTAGACTATGATGGGTCTTCGAAGAATATGTGCAAGAACGAAAATGTGGGTCTGCTCCAGGCTGGCCCCAGGCTAAGAAGAGTGACACACACACAAAACACATATAGTAGCAGCAATAATCATATCATCTTCTCCCAAATGTACATTTAAGATTAGGATGACTGAAAATAGTTAGAAAGCTCAACATAGACTAGCATTGTAATCATATTGCAAAGAGAAGAGTGTCCTACACAGCACAAACCATCAATGCTGCAGTTCTGAGTATGAATCACACTGTTCTCTCCTCCATTAGTCAGATAACATAAGTGCTTTAAAATATTCTACAGCTACAAAGATATATCCCATAAAGGGGGTTTCAAAGTTTCAGAATTTGGAATTTAAAAAGTCCATTTTTATTTTTCACATCTCATCTGTTGCCATCAAAGCCTGAGATGAGGTCATCACTTGGTAGCTTTTACTGTGTTTGTTTTTGCTGCTGGTAGAGTAGCTCGAAGCTAAACGCCTGTAATCCCAAGGTCACATGTTGGAGAGTGAGTGCTGCTTCAGCAGGCGTGCCAGTAGATCAGTTGTCTACAACTTCATCTTAGGGGATCAGCAGTAATTGCTCATGTCCTATCTGTCATTCACACATGACCCACCATGCACAGTGCTACCCTTCCAACTGCCTTCCCATTTAGATCAATGCAATTCCTTCACTTTGTTTGTCAACAAGGAAAAATCTATAGAGTTAAAACTTAATGCACATATTTAGAGGACATAAATGAGGATTAACAGTTCTACACACACACACACACACACACACACACACACACACACACCACCTGGTCAAGGTCACCACAGAGCCAGAAAGCTGACAACAGCAAAATCTATAGCTACTCTGAAATAGGTTGGCAAGCACAATTAATCTACTTGCGAGTGCAGTGTCAGCCTGTTGAATTATATAACCGCATACCCATACTGACGAGATAACGGATCAGCCTGTTTGAGGCGGTAGAGTGTGCGCTGTGCGTGTAACATGACCACCTGGTATAAAAGACCAGTCGGAAGAAGATCCTGAGCAGACTGATTCTGATCATATGATGGCAATAAATTAAGCAGATCAGCTTTTAGAGTTGAGTGTGTGCCAAATCATTTCAGTGTAAATGTACTTTAACTGATAAACTGACACCAACATTTCTTTGAGGATAAATGGGTGTAATATTTGTAGTTTTTGTAATTTTTATTATGCCAGTTCAATTTTGCATGCTTGAGTTCAGTCCAAAAAAATAAAAAAATAAAAAATCATCACAATCACCACTTGTTGTTTTTCCTTGAAAATCAAATAGACATGACACCTTATGATCATTAGATTGCCATTCCAATTTTTTTCCACAGTTATTGTAATATGATCCACACACTCTTGACTGGAGTGCTGCAAGAGTGTAGTGAATATCATTAGGCAAGCAATTCCACTTATTTATGATGATGCTATAGAGAAAAAAGATTAGGTTACAAAAATGATCTGAGGACAGATGTTTTGGGTCATAAATCTTCCATGTTGCCTCTGAATGCATCACTTTATGCATTATTTTCCAGTTTTTATTCCCTTATAACACATTCATGAGAAACTCACTCATTCCTTTTGTAGACCAACACATCATACTGTACCACTGTCTTTAAACTAATAGGCAACTGAATTGGAGGTCGGAAGTAAACCAGAAAGAACCTCATAATTACCTGGCTGGCCAAAGACAGGATGAAGGCCCAGTCTTCCTGCCACTGCTCCTCTCTGAGGGAGAAATGTAAACCAAAGCTTTGTGAGTACCACGACTCCCACTCCTTCCAGCGTGTGTAAAACCTGTAAAAAGAAATAAGAAAAGACAAAAAGAATTAGACTATTTTCAAAGCTCACTGAATCACACTGTTTATATAGAATGGGTTACTTTATTTATCTATCTACAAAAAAAAAAACAACCAGAAATTTCTATCACAAAACTAATGCTGGTCTTGAGATGCTTTATTATACATAAAAACAGATTGCGCATTAAAAGAAGAACTTCTCTTTAACCTCCATCCATCCATTAATCCATGCATTCATTTTCTTCTGCTAACCCAGGGCATGGTCAGGTTGCTCACTCGTGGACAAGACCTTGAGATACTTAAACTCCTCCATGGGGCAGCAACTCATCCCTGACCCGGCATGGGTACTTTACCCTTTTTTGGCTGAGGACCACAGCCTCAGACTTGCTAATTCTCATACCCGCTGCTTCACACTTGGCTGCAAACCGTTCCAGTGTGAGCTGGAGGCCACCACCTGATGCAGCCAACAGGACCACATCATCTACAAAAAGCAGAGATGAGATTCTGTGCCCACCAAGGCTAAAGCCTTCTGCCATTTGGCTATGCCAAGAAATTCTGTCCATAAAAATTATGAACACAATTGGTGACAAAAGGGCAGCCCTGGGACAGTCATCACCCACAGTAACAGGCCAGACACCTCATACTCCCATAGCACCCCACCTGATACATCAAGGGATGGGGTCAAATGCCCTCTCCAAACCCACAAAACATATGTAGACTGGATGGGCAAACTCCCACGCACACCAATAGTTGGAGCACACCCTCCAAGGGGGACTCCATCTTGGAGATGGGAACCACCACCCAAGTCTGCCAATCCAGTGGCACCACCCCAGATCTTCATATGCAATTGCAGAGGCATGTCAACCAAGACAGCCCTACAACACCCAGAGCCTTCAAGAATCCACCTCAGGAGCCCTGGCACCAAGGAGTTGTTTAACTACTTCAGTGACCTCCCTCCCAGTGATGAGCGAGTCATCCCCCATGTCCCCAGACTTTGCTTCCTCTACAGAAGGCATGCGAGTAGGATTAAAGAGGTCCTTGAAGTATTCCTTCACCATCCGACTATATCCTCGGTTGAAGTCACCCACACTATACACCGTGCACGTAGAGCACTGCTTTCCCCTCCAGAGTCGCCTGACAGTTTGCCAGAATGTCTTCGAGGTAGTCTGAAAATCTTTTTCCATGGCCTCACCGAACTCCTCCCTCCACATTTTTGCTTCAGCCACTGCCCGAACTACGTTTCGCTTGGCCTGGTACCCATCAGCTGCCTCCAAAATCCCACAGGCTAACCAAGCCCAACAGGACTTCTTCAGCTTGATGGCTCCCTTCACCGCCGATGTCCATAATCTGGTTTGGGAATTACCACAACAGGCACAACCCACCTTGTAGCCGCAGCTCTGTGCAGCAGCCTCAACAATGGAGGTCTGGAACATGGTCCACTAGGACTCAATGTCCTCAGCCTCACTCAGAAAGCTGTCAAATTTCTCCCAGAGGTGGGAGCTGAAGACCTGGAGAACTGGGGTGTCTGCCAGGCATTCCCAGCACACCCTCATTGTACATTTAAGTGCCCAGGTCTGTCCAGCATCCTCCCCTCCCACCTGATCCAGCACCCCACCAGGTGGTGATCAGTTGACAGCTCAGTTTCTCTTTTCACCTGAGTATCCAGAACACAGGCCACATGATACGATTGCAAAAATCAATCAACCTTCATTCTAAGGTGTCCTGGTACCACGTGCACTTATGGACATATGTCCATCCTTATGTTTGTACATGGTATTCGTTATGGACAAACTGTGGTTTGCACACAAGACCAATAACAGAATACCACTTGGGTTCAGGTAGGCCATTCCTCCCAATCATGCCCCTCCAGGTCTCACTGTCCCTCATGAACGTTGAACCATATGGAGCACCCTCGAGCACCCCACCCAAGCGACTGTCATGATGCCTCACCTTGATAACGAGTGTAGCTTTCCAAATGCAATCCTATTGTTACAAATATTACTAACATCTGTCAAAGTAAATGGCAGAGAGAGGAATGAAGCACTGGCTTAAACTACAGAATTCATCAGGTAATTAAAATATTCTTACACATTCAGCTTAATTGAATGAACCACCTTTGCAAGACAAGTGTTTCAATGTCTCTAGTCTTGTTCGGGCCTTTATTTCCTTAAAGTCCAAGTCCGCTCTCACTTTGCTTTTATGCAGATGACCCAAGGCCATTTTTGAATATGCAACATGAACTGAGATCACCCTGTGGAAATTTTCATGCATCAAATGTCAGACTACAGGAACTGTGCATCTCACCAGTGGGAGCAGTCGTGCAGGCTGTCGTGGAGAGCCTTGCGGAGGACAGAGTCCTTGTCATAGATGCCCCAGGTGGCCTGCAGAACAGAGTCCAACAGACAGTCTCCGGCTGTGCGGTTCCACAGGGCATAGAGGCGACTGTCCAGTCTTGTCCCCAGCTCCAGAGACCAGTTGATAACAGGAGATTCCTCTTCCAATTCTATACACAGATAAAATGTATGAGTTGATGACTAATAGGACAATTATTAATTAAGTCATGTTCAAGTTCCACATTGCTACAGTAATAACAGAAGAGGAACTTATTTTACACTGCCTGCATTAATTTCTCTGCTTAAAAATCAATGGTTTTATGAAAAGAATCAACAAATATATTAAATTTTAAAAAAAAATTAAAGCCAACCAGAAGAAGAGTTTTCTTTTCAAAACTCAGCATGGGATTGCACAGATGCTGTGCTAAGTGTTTTAGAAGTGAAAGTGCTGTAGCTATTATTTATATAAGACAAACTGCAAGTTGCAAAACCTGCTTTTCTGCATTTTTCATCAATCACAAAATACTATTAAACACTCCTCCCTGAATATTCTATCATATTCTGTGCAAAAATTCAAGGCAGCTTGATCCAATAGCCCAGTTTAAGGTGGCATAAATGGATCAAAATCCTCCAACACACAAACACAGCTGTAGTGGGAGAGTGTCATTAGATAAGTATGTGGGAGGGAAACTAGTGAGCTCATTAACCTAATTAAAAGGAGGAACAGAAGATGAAGCAGGAGATGGTGAGCTGATTGAACAAAGGTAAAGAAGATGCTGGCTTTTATACCAAAGTCCCTTCCACAGTATTGCTAGGACATGAATCACTGGTATACAAAAATGAAAACATGTTTAGTGAACAGATTGGGAATATGATACCAAATGTATAAAAGAATGAAATCTGGAGTACCTTTTTGCACATCTCGATCTAACACCTCATCAAACAACTTCTCCTGGACAGCAGGCGGCAAGTCCTCTATATCTGCAGAGAAACATGGCAAAGATATGTTTTCATTCTCATTATAACCTGATGGTACACGGGGCCAAGGGCAACATAAATGCTCCAGTAATGACACACAGAGGGGATGTTCTTCACTGGATGGCATTTTGTCAATGGCACACTGTAAATACAAGCTCTGTGTATTGAACTGTGCACACACACAAAGCCAGAACACTGGTGGCTATTCTCTGGTTCAATAGTGAATGACACTGGCTTTGTCTGAAAGCAAGAGAGAAACAGACAGAGACAGAGTGCCTTGCAGCTGGCCTCAGGCCAAATTCACTCTGTAGTGAAATACTTGGCATTAGACACACAGAAAAATTCAAATTTATATGCGAGGGCTGCATAATCTTTGCTCCCAGGGGCAGCAGCAGGACTGGATCAGAATAGTGGGTGTTCTTAAAAGCAAGTGCATGTCATTTCAGTGAAGACATAATGCCACAGGGATGAGGTGATGTTTCTCTGAGCAATGCTGTGCAACGAGGCAGGGTACATTTAAGTTCAAACACTGACAATGTAGAGGAAAAATCTACAAATTAAAATCCATGAATAGAATCCCAAAGAGCACAAAAGTAATTATTTTCCCATTGTTTGCTTGCAGAGTAAATGGAGCTAGCAATATTCACCGTGAGTCAAGACAAATATTAAGACTGGGCTGTTGGGGTGAGAGTTTAATCTGAGGTGTTTATTGAGGCTACAAGCACAAGCAAAACTGATTAATGTGATTAACAGGAGAGGTTAGATTATACACATACACACAAAAATAAATAAATAAAAGCGGTATAATCATTCGTGTCATGATTACCTGCAGGTAGAGTGAAGGTGACCAGGTCAGTGAGGAAGTAACAGGTGAAGTCTCCTTTGCGTTGACGTAGAGAGGATGCAATCTCCCTGCGGATCTGCTCCGTGAGCTCAGGACACACCATGGAGGGGATACACTTAGCTGCCTGCTGGCTCACCTAACAGACACACACAGGGGAATTTTCATTTTACAACTAAATTAAAAGCCTAAATTGTTTGGTTTTGTGTATTTATTTAATGCACCTATTTAGGTGAACTTATGGAATAATTGCTTAAAATTTTGCCCTTGAATTTGTGATTTTTGGACTATATAACTAAAACTAAGCTAAGACTGTTCAGGCCGTAACATCAAACGCACTGTCCCTAAAGATTTGTTGTGCTAAATGCTTGCCCTCCCAAAATTAAAATTCAAGATTGAAAGCTCCCCACACACACACACACATTTTAGTAGCACACCAGATGTTGTCCATCAGCTGCAGTACGCCAGGAAGGTTAGCCTCAAAAGCTGGGCGGGCACAGTGCCAACTCTATTAAACTGACGCACTGTATTCACCCACACTGCACACTGAGACTGAATGTGCTGCAATCCTGTGCACTCATTTCCTCTGTCTTGTCTTCCCTTGCTCATGAGGTTTGTTTCAATTGTCAGGTCTCTTAACCAAGCGGTATAACACCTACTCACAATTCCAGTTTTTTCACAGTTCATAACAGCTGATTGCTGACCAAAATGTTAGTGAGTACAAAGGAAATCTAGCTGGATGTATTATTTTTGGTAAATAACGTATGAAATAGGAGGAAAGTTTTATTGAGACAAGATCCATGATATGAACTCCAACAGTTTCAGGACACGATGGAGTTCATGCAGTACAAAAGGAGCTGTTGGTGTAACTTACTCACCCAAACATTTATCATACTGAGGATGAAACTGTTATGCACCATAAAGACCTTCCTTTCCGTCCTTGCTGACTTGCTGCTTCCTGTGCCTTCCCTAATCACTGCTTGCTCTCCAAACCACATCAGCTCTGTACTATCATGCCCCATAGGAAACAGTGACAGAACAGCAGCAATGCTAATCCCCACCTAATCCTAAAAAGTGCATTTCTGCTGTAATTATAGGCATTACAAGCATCTATTTTCCATTATATAGTCTGCTTGGTAAGGAACAATTATAGGCTGTGGCTAACAAAGAGAAATACAAAAAGGTACTGAAAATAACTAATTTCTATAACATAAAAAAGGAACTTGCAAATATTAGAATTTTTATCATCTTTTTATAGAACAAGTCTTCTTAGAGGGAAATTTAAATTCTGACTAATGGAATACTGCAGCCTATTTTGAATTATATGTAGAAACTTAATAGATAAATTTATGGTAATTTCTGCTCAAAGCATGGTTACCTCTGTTAGCAGAATGGTGAGCATGTCCTGCCTCTGAAAGCGAATTGCCAGATGGACCAAGGTGAAACCTACATCAAAAGCTGAGGACCGGTTAAGGAGCTGCACCTCATCAGCAGTGAGCTGCCGGGCAATGTCGCCTCCAGATGACTTGTAAGCTTCTACTGCTGCCAGGTCTCCCTCCACAACACCTGCATCACAGGAAGGAAGGAAAGAAGGAAGCAGGAGGAAGAAGGTTTAGAAAAAAAAAGAATAATGGAAAACAAACGCTTGTAGTGATGAATCAGTGCTTCAAAATTACTGACACAGCTTTTTTTTTCCAGGATTTAATGTCGAGAGGCTACTGAACTTTGATGAAGTGACACATTTCAACAAAATCTGCCATTTATGTCATCACGCTCAAGTGTGATGTATTAATCTAGGGAAGACTAGATGATAAAACATTATGTAACAGTGCATTTAACAGCACTAAAAATATAACCACTGAACACCTTTGTAAACATCATAACCGTTCTGCAATGTACTCAAAAGAGTCCCCAAAAGAAAGTACATGTAGGAAAAAAAACAACAACAAAAAAAAACCCAAAACAAAAATGACGCTAGAATGCATTTAAAATGGTTTAGATTAATTTTTGGAGCTGCTTCAACACTTAGGTCTATGCTCGCAGTAGAAGCAAGACAGACAGCTTGAAATGTTTTCTTGAAAGAAATACAGAACTATCAAATCATATGTGCGCTAATACAACACGTTCTTAGTCATAAGTAGTTATTATTTAAACCTTGGAGAAATGTGCAAGACAAATTCACTTGGAGCCAAAAACAGTTAAAAGGAGAGAGATGCTGAGGGCCTTGACATCAATCAACAGTTCTGATGACCTTTAGACATAGCCACGAGCTAACCCGGGGCAAGAACAGCTATCACACTGTCAGCTCTACATTACAGCTACACTGCTCTCTGTGTTCTGCTATGTAGTAGCCTATCAGAGGACAGTCTGTGCAGATTAGCCCCCCCCCGTTTTGAACCTAGCAGTTTCAACATCTGTTATGAGTGAAATGTGCAACAGCTACGTAGCACACAGGACATTTGAAGCTCTGCCTTATCAAACTGATTCCCTTACATGAGGATGTTCTCTGAGACAGGGAAGAAGACAGTTGAGTGAATCTGGACTAAAACATTCCAAGAATGACTCTTCTCATTTTACACGTGCTGGGTGACATTTTGCAAACACAGATCTATAAATACATGCAGAGTGATTTGAGTTGCAATATAGCTGCTGCTATGCTGGAGACACTTTTACCAAATTTGGACTGCATAAATAAGCCGTAAACCTGTGTTCTGGTTCTGCTCTTCTAAACCATTACCATTAATAGTGTCAATATCAAGTCTGCTTGAGTGAGGCAGCACACTCAATGCGGGCTGCTTCGCATCAAAATACCCTAATGAAGGGCTTACACCAAAACAGGCGGGTGAAATTAAAACATTTCTATTAATTAGTGAGCTTAATGCTTTTTCTTCATTCAGTATTTTGTTACCCAAACACATGGTTAGCTGCTGAAATGCTAACACTACATTTTTTAAAAAGTGAAGTTCCCAGAAGAGAAAGCCTTGCGGTGCATTGGATCACCAAGGCCTCTGCCTTTGACAGTCAAATGGCGTGTTTGGGCTAAGTCCAGTTTAGGGCTGCAACGATTCCTTGAGTAACTCGAATAATTAGATTATAAAAAATTCTCAACACAAATCTGTTGCTTCAATGAGTCAGTCAAACTCAGCGCTCAGGTGTCTAGTTTTTCAATAAAATACTGATTAATGCAACAACAGCAGTTTAATATGCAGTCTGCACACACGTGGCAAGTGTAAAGAGGCGGAGCCGTTACCGAGACGGTGAGCTCAGTTGGAGCAAAAGGAAATGTTTTTCTAGCATCCAGAGCAGCAGCGCGTTTTCCTGCAACCACCATTAAAAACCTTTACTGGGAAACAGCTGGAGGTCCTTCAACCACCACCTGACCAACAAGTGTCAACGCGAAGAAAAGAGAACTTTGTAGCAGCTCCATCACCGCTGTTTGTTTCACGCAGCGAAAAGTCTGCAGTAAATCTACAGAAGTTAAACTATACAAATGAACTGTTAATGAGACAACAGTATTTTTTTTTTTTTATCAGATTACTCGATTAATTGATGGAATAATCGATAGAACACTTGATTACTAAAATAATCGGTAACTGCAGCCGTAGTCTAGTTGGGCTCCAAGGGTGTTTCCAGGGTCTGAAAATGAGCTCCTTCTCTAGGCCTGGGTCCAGGGTGAGGATCCTTTTTCTGGGCGTGGATGCTTAAATCCTTTTTATCATCTTTTGAATTTCATTTAATCTGGCCCCTCACCCAGAACCAATTCACTTTGAGAAACCCTTCCAAATAGCACAAAGGTCATGCAAAACCCCTCCAGCAAAATAAAGTGGTAGTTCATGGGGTTCAAGTATCTCAGGGTCTTGTTCACAAGTGGCAGACTGACAGATGGATTGGTGTAGCATCTGGAGTGATGTGCATGCTGTACCAGTCTTCCGTGGCGAGTTTAGCGTCAAGCTGAAGCTGTCCCTTTACTGGTAGATCTACTGTCCTACCGTCCCCTATGCCTGTGAGCTCTGGGTAGTG
>JASGAU010357577.1:0-12883 GCA_030220045.1 Australoheros facetus
GGAGCGGGAGATCGACAGACGGATCGGGGCTGCTTCTGCAGTGATGCGGACGCTGCACCGGTCTGTCGTGGCGAAGAGGGAGCTTAGTGTAAAAGCGAAGGTCTCAATTTACCGGTCGATCTACGTTCCTACCCTCACCTATGGTCACGAGCTTTGGGTAGTGACAGAAAGAATAAGATCGCGAATACAAGCGGCAGAAATGAGTTTCCTTCGAAGGGTGGCTGGCCTCTCCCTTAGAGATAAGGTGAGGAGTGCAGCCATCCGGGAGTGGGTCAGAGTAGAGCTGCTGCTCCTCCACATCGAAAGCAGCCAGTTGAGGTGACTCGGGCATCTGATTAGGATGCCTCCTGGTCGCCTCTTGGGTGAGGTGTCCCACCGGGAGGAGGCCCCATGGTAGACTTAGGACACGCTGGAGAATGGATGGATGGATGAATTATAAGTCCTGCTGCCCCGGATAAGCGGAAGAGAATGGATGGATGGATGAATTATAAGTCTACCTACAATACAGACTCAAACAATCGATGACTGGGCTTTTAAGGTTTAAATCCACGTTTATAGAAAAATGGCCCTGTTAGACCTCTATCTGTGTTTCCAAGCAAAATTAATGTGGCATCCTACAAACTATGTATATACACAAAGGAGAACAAATGTATGAGTCCAACAGATCTGTCAATAATTTATTGATGGATGACTTGAAGTCTCATACATGCTGACTTACATTCACATATGATATATTGGGGATTTCAGACTCTTCACATTGGGGCTGAAATTCTAACTACTGTACACTTATGCAAAAATTAAAAAAGAAAATACCTGTCATTATTTGACAGAATTGAAAGTCTAGAAGCTGAAGGGCAGTGTCCTATCACTGTGGCATCATGTTTTGAGACAACAGTTTCTCGATTTACAACCTTACAAACAGTTGTTCCATTGAGAGCTGTGAAAGGACTTATGGTTTGCCACTCAGTACTATGGCAGATGATAATCATAACTACTTTGGTCCATATTTAACATGATTATTGATTAACAAATAACATGTATGTTATGCATGTGCAAGCTTTTATTTTTGCAGGTAATTTCAAATAAAAACATCTAATAAAATAAAAAACAAAACAACAAAAGGTTTGGATATGGTAGGACATAAGGCACAGTACAAAGAGTGTTTTGTACTGTAAATCTTGTCTCACAAGGGAACTGTGAGTCCCTGCCTTCCCATAGACCTGCAGGCTAGCCCAAGATATGGCCAATGGAGAGCTGAAGCCAAGAAGTAACTAACACCTTGGCCCTGCGCTGCTGAAAGCAGCCCGGGTGGCACTCAGAGATCTGGTGACAAAAGGAGAAACAAGCTACTATTTCTTTCTATCTTTTTGGCTCAAGCTAAATGAACCTGAGTGCCATTGAGCCTCTATAGTGCAAACTGTAGTAAAGAAAAGGGGTGAGCTTGATTTATAACCAAAGAAAGAAAGAACTTTGTAATGAAAATGATGCACAAAGTAAGTGGTTTATCCCAATTATTCTGTTTCTTATAATCGGAAAACCCAAATCGTAATTTTAATTTGATGGATCGCGAAGCTCTATTCAACCTTAGGGATGCACCAGTCCAATCCTCACTGAAAAATCTGAACTGGATATCATATCATCATAAGCTGATCTATAGGCTGACTGGTTCATTTCTCTTGTCTTCTTTTCTGTGCTTAATTCACGATGGGACAGCAGCATCTTGCAGCTAATGTAGCATGGAGGAAGCTAACAGCAAAGGGCCAGTAGTTTGGACGTATTTCACACTTAATACACCAACAGTCTTATTTGCGTACTTGCATTTACGTAACACTTTTCTATTCTCTGACCACTCAAATTGCTTTAGACCACAAGTCCCATTGTAACCATTTATTGATACAGTCCTTTGTCCTACTCACTTTGAGCAAATCTACCTCACAGCCATGACCAATTTAGAATCATCACTTACATGCATATCTCAGGACTGTGGAAGGAAGCCACAACACCCTAAAGAAACTCACACAGGCACATACAAAGTCAACACATAAAGCCCCCCTGTTCACAGTATAATCACTGCACCGCCAAGTTGATCCCAGTGAGGTTTTTCTGTTCTCCTGAGATTTAGAAATCCCAGTTGTCACGACAGATGGATGGCCTCTTGGTTAGCAGTTGCTTTGTCAGCAAGGTGATTAAGCATGACACACCACGTTCGGGTGTAGTAGAGCTCCTCACTTAAATATTAATAGTGCTGGCTTATGGACTCCAAGTCCTCCCTGCTGTCTGACACAGACTGCACACATCCAGCTCCACAGTATGATTCCTGATTCAGCTTGAAAGCAGGCAAGGCACCAAGAGCTCCATGAAAAAATTCATTTAAATAATGGTAGAAACAGCTAATAATGTCAGAATGTCAAAGGTCCAAAGAAAGATCATTTTAATGCTGTGATATATGATGTTAGTCACCAGTGGAGCGTGAGCTAGTATCTGAATCTCCAAGTGTTTTACTGCTGTTTTCTGTCATGCTGCATAGCTGCTGCTTTTCTTGGAGTGGACTACATCTTACTTTAAACTACAAACCACATTTAACCATACAGATTCATACAGTGCTTTATTCTAAACACTTTAAGTGCTTAATCTGCTTCACATTTGCATGTCTCAGGACTGTGAGGTAGAAGTCAGAGTACCCAGAGAAACCCGACAAAGGGAGAACACAGAAAGGCCCACACAGAAAGGCCCCAGCCAGGGTTTGTAGTGTGAATCTGCACACCATGCTGTCCTTCTTGACAATGTTCTTTAAATATTTATTTTTCAGTTTTGTACATTGGGAAAAAACTGAAATTAAAACTAAACTAAAAGTAGACATAATATTGACAAGATAAAAACATTTTTTGTTTTTTGGAAAAAATTGCTGAGCTCTACCAGAAAATGTTGCTCTTGATATTTATCTAGATGATGAATATCTTTCACTTTGGATTCTAATTTTCAAGTGTTCCTGCTCTCCAGAAGATAAATCTTTATATTTCAATGTATATATAGCTTTCCACTAACTCCACCCTAAAAATAGAGCCTATATTACATAACTGCTGACAGTGAAGGCAGGCAGAGATTTTGTGGAGGTTTTCCAGAGCAGAGAGGACATCTGCAGGTAAAAGCTTTTCCTCACTCAGCCCAAGGATGAGGAGCTTTAATGTTGACAATTTGTCTCCTTGATAGGAAGCTGCCGTCACCTTGCGTCACATCAGGGTCTACAGTCTGTTAGCCTGAATCACATTCACACACGTAATGTTCCAGAGAAGGTAATCAGACATCAAATAGGAGCCTGAAGCTTCTTTAGGGCATTCACATACATGAAATAAAAAAAATAAAAAAATCTAAGTATACCATTTCTAAGCAAACAATTTTGTGCAGTGGAGTACAACTAAAATGACAGAAAATATCAGATTTGCAAATAACATTGTTAAGCAGCAGTGAAATGCTACTGAAATTAGATCAAAAGGCCACAGAGTGTCCGATGAAAATAAACTTCTAACCCAGTTTCAGTTGCTTTTTTTGAGTGTGCAGGGATTCATCTGGTTCACACAGCTTGTACCTTTGGGGGTCCTGTAGAGGCACTGTACTGAGACTGTACTGAAGCTACTCTACTCTGGATAAAGCCTATTCATTTCTTATTTAGATTCATAAGCAACACAGAAAGAAGCTGAATTTAGGATTAAGCCCCCCCTCTCCTTTTTGCAAAAAAGAAAAAAAACAAACACACTCTCACCTCCTGACAGCTTTCTGGCTTCTGAAATCCACTGGAGTTTGACGGAAAGTGGTTGCTATGACAGTCAGCATCCGGGATTCAGGATGAGAGTTTGGGTCATTAGCATAGTGAGTGTGAGAATTGTAATGCTTACAGTAACATCAGGTTGGGATCTGCAGGAAGGACAAAAATAGATGTTTAATTTCCTTTCCAGAACATTCTCGATCTGGTCTAAGAGAAATTGTACCAAAATCTGTTCACCTTTGTGATGAGAAGAGAATCTCATCTTCGTATGTAGTCACCCTCTGCAGAAAATCAATGTTGAATGATTACATTTGTTTTTTTGTTTGTGTTGTTTTTTTTTTTATGATTTTAAAGTTCCCACCTGCAACATCATTAACATTGCTGATACCAGCAACAAGATCTCTCATAGGGCTATTTTAAAGATATGGGGTTTCCCTCAGGTTTAAATTCTATTTTTGGGAGTATGTATATGTGCATGTATTTGCATGCACATTGAATGTGCACATTTATGTGCACAGCAATAGGACTTTCTCAACTGCAAAAACAAATACTTGCAAAGTCCTTGTTTTTTTGTTTTTTTTACAGAAATAGCAACAAATCCACCTCTAAAGACTATTCTGCCGGGAGGCTGAGGAGTAGCACTGTGGCTATTTTCATTTATGAAATCCTCCAAAAGAAAGTTTTTCTAGAATTGGGTGTTCAAAAACCTATCTAAATATCAGAGTAGATAGAGGAATAATTCAGAAAGATTCTGATCTGATATTCAGTGGTCATGTTTTTAATTACGGTTCTGTGCAAAAGTTGTGAGCCACCTCTCATTTCTTTATCTTTTGCTAGGAATATGGCAAATATATATACAGTGGTTTATTGAAACGTGCAAACATACATGAAAATACAGTATACAGTATTAGACAAAACGGAGTGTGGACAATTCTTATGAGCTGTGTTTTACTGATGGCTGTAGACACTAACTGTTGTACCTCTCTCCCCATACACATTAATGACAATTTGAACCAAAAATTTCAAATTTGGATTCATCACTGCATCGAACCGGTTGCCTTTTCCCCCAGTTCCCTTCCTTAAAAATGGCGTCTTGGCAAGTACCCAGGTTTTTGCTGGATTTTTCCTGTTTCTTAAGGACATAACTTTCAGAGACTGTTCATGTGCTGTAGATTTTAGTCTTCCACTTGGCCAGATTATTGGATTTATTTCAAGGATACACTGCACACCATGCTAAAACGTCTTCAGCTAACCGCTGTTTGGGAATTAGTGGAGCACTATTTTTACGTAGGCACTTTGATAGTAACAAAGTGGTTAAAGATACCATTTAAAATTGATTCTTTGCTAAGTTGTCTGTTATGTGTAGACACAACCCTGGTTTGCACGGTGAGTTAAATACCTTTTTAAATGCTTGAATGAGATTGATGTTTTTTTTTTTTTCAGTGACTTAACAAAAACATTCCTCTGAAAATGGTCAGATACAAGGACTGGAATGAAAATGAGTGAAAACAGCCAGTGCTCGAAGAAAACCTTTAAATGACCAAAGAACCATTGTTCAAGACCACCTAAAAATTAGAAGAAAATCAGGCTGCTTGGAAGCAAAAGATAAAGAATTGAGGGCTGGCTCAAGATTTTGCACAATACTGTAAGTAACAATAACAATGACTATATATGACTCATACAGTGAACAAAGTTCAGAATAAATATGAAAAATTTTATCCGCAGCTTTTATATGCAGCTTGATTGAGCTTAAATATGTTTTGTAGATGTGAAGGAGATTAAAGCTGAAAGTGTGTTTGTGAATCAGTTCATGGGAAAAATAACACATACACCTCAACTGCTGTGTGAAGTTTCTCAGGGGTGGAACTCCAGACCTGGCTTCAGTTCTGGACCTTCTGTTGCTGTGTTAGCACTAGCTCAGCTCCACCCCTGTGCTGAGGCTGCACAGTAACTGTTCTGAAGGTCACAGCAAATTCTCTGTAATGATTGTGACACTTACAGTGAGCTCCACACTATGAGCTCCTGTCAGTGTGTTCAGAGACAGCAGGCTTCTGCAGCATGCTGGATGTAGTCAGCATTGATCTTGTGGGCCCCAGTGCATACTGCTGACAGGAAGTGAGGGAGGGAAGATGAGTCAGGGATAGACTGCAGCTGATGGGCTGAGTTGTGGCTTTGAGGAGTTGCCAGTGGTTAATGTTTCAATACAGAGAAACACTCATTAACTTTTAGGTAAGAAAACTGAAATTTTCAAAGTAGTATCTTCAGAGTAAAAGAGTTGGCTGTGTGTTAGTGGTCATTCACAATTATCAACATTTTCCAAAGTGTACAAAGAGTACTCTTTTATAGACCTCCCTCCCCAAAATTGTACAAAGAAAATGTTGATCTGTTTTCAGGACATTTCATTTCACCTGGTTCTTTGGTATTTTAATGTAATTAAAATGACTGGTGTTAAAAAATGCTGGGAATCTTGGTATAAAACATACTCTTTCCTATCTATATAAACATTGTATTGTTGCACAAATAAACAGATATACCTATATGTTAGTATATGTATAGGGTTCAATAAACTGATTTGAATTTGAATGTGTACTGCACTGTATATGCCGCCACTGTGTACAGTGGCGGCATATACATACAGTCCAGTGGTGGTGTGTGGACCAATTTGTCATCCTACTAGCCGGTCTTTTTTGACAAAATTTTTGCTGGTATTTATATTGCTTTAAATGATTTGTTGACCTATAATCTGCCAAGCATATCTCAAACATTATCTCTTATGAATGATTTCATTTTGATTCATAAAGAACATTCCTGTCACGTGGTAGAAACTGCAATTAGTTTTTGGCAAAACTGGGTGGCAGTGTTGCCAACTTAGCGACTTTTCAGCCCCCCCCCAAAAAAAAGACAAATTTAGTGACTTTTCCAGTGATGTTGGTGACTTTTGGATAGTTTTTTTGAGACATGCCGGAAACCTGAAATCCTCCACTGTCGCAGTGTTTTTAGTTCATAGAGTGCTCATACTGTGTCCATACTTACACTATGGCATCACCCAGATCTCGCTTCGGCACTGAGGGGGACACGCCCCACCCACCCAGCTTGGATCTTGATTCCTCAGCTTTCTTACACAAAAGTTGGCAACGTGCCGACCACCAGTCACCATATTACACAAAAATATACATTCCAGCATAGATGAAAACATGCCAGGAACATTTAAAACTATTGTATATACATTCTGAATAAAATCCATCATTGTTTTCTGCGGTTTACTGGGTACGGTTTCCATTTTTGGAACAACGCTTCCACTTCTTGTTGAAATTATCTCCAGCAGCTTTGGCTGCTTTCCACACCTGCTGCGTGGAACTCACGGCTTGTTCCTGTCTAATATCATTAGAGTCTTTCTGTGAACTCACGACAGCCTATTTTAGAGAATTCAATGAGGCCTGATCCGCCAGACTGGAGGCCATATTGCTGCAGACCACACAATAGTGCAGTGGTGTATAAGTGAACGAGAGTAGAAGTTTCAAGCATTAGTCAGGCAGCAGTGCTCAAATTACATAGTTCTGACCAACATTTTCTAACTATTTGAAAATTGTGCATTGGGTGTTAACCCCCTCCTCCCTTGGCATACGGTTTGTACACTTTGGAAAATGTTCATAATTGTGAATGATCCCTAAGAAACATCCTCCTGCTTATAGCCAAGTGTAAGCCACTTTGAAGAGCATCTCTCAAAATATCACTTCCGTAAGCAGAGAATAGCCAATTTAATTTAGACTTGTGCATATTATAATTGTATAATATATACAGTCACCACCTACAAGTGAGTAAAACTCTCTGACACTGTGAGACTCAAATATCCAGTAAAGCACCATGCAGATTTCTTGGTCAAATATATAAATATATTAAACATAGTACATATGTTTAATATATTTAATTAATCACTTACAATGTGTTTGTCTGAGGTGTGTAATTACAGTGTTTGTACGAATCACAACACAAACAGATTCCCAGACCTGTAATGTAATGTACTGACCTAAGCCAGATTTAACCATACAGGGCTTTATTTTATAAATGATTTATCTGCCTCATACCTATGATGAATTTAGAATCACCAATTAACCTAGCATGTGTTTGGACTGTGGGAGGAAGCCAAAGCACCCAGAGGAAACCACTCTGGCACAGGAAGACCATGAAAACCCTACACAGGAAGGCCTGAGTCAACAAGGAGATTCAAACCTTCACGCTGTGAGATTACAGTGCTAACCACTGCACAATCCTCTGCTGTGATTTCACTTAACAAAAACCTTAATTCATCAAAAATCAGTTACATATCTCGAGTTTTTACTTTGAACTCCCTGGTTATAAAAATCTAAACATGATAAAACTTATCTGATGTGCTTTCTTTAACAATTCTTTGTCCTCATTACTTCAAACAGTAAAACAACGGACATGCACCCGGCCATCAACGTGATGTAAAAGGAAAGGTAATTCATCAGACCAGGCCACCTTCTTCCATTACTCCGTGGTCCAGTTCTGATGCTCACGTGCCCATTGTTGTTGAGGGTCAGCATGGGCACCCTGACTGGTCTGCAGCTGTGCATCCCCATACTCAACAAATTGCACTGCACTATCAGAATTTATATTTAACTTTTTCGGCAATTTGAGCTACAATATCTCATCTGTTGCAGTGAACCACACGGAGCAGCTTTTGCTTCTCACACGGATCAGCGAGCCTTGGCTGATTATGACTGGTTCACCACTGTTCTTTTCTTGGACCGCTTCTGATAGATACTGACCACTGCAGACCAAGAACAAGTGCAGTTTTGGAGATGCTCTGACCCAGTCGTCTAGCATTACAATTTGGCCAATGTCAAACCCACTCATATCCTTATGCTTGTCCATTTTTTCTGCTTTTAACACACCATGTTTTGTGACAAAATGTTTACTTGGTCTCTAATTGAATCCCCCCCACTAACAGGTGCCACACAAGAGATAGTGTTCACGTCACCTGTCAGTCGTCATAATGCTATGCTTGATTGGTATATAATGCTATATAAAAACATTTTTTAAATCAATTTATCACCTGATAAAATTTATTTTTCTTGTTCATTGCATTATTTGCCTTATGTAAAGGTGAAATGGTTACTTTGTTTTTAAAACACAAATCTTGTAAAATAAAGTTTTACAAGTCAACTAGCAGTTGTTCTTCACATTACATTCTTGGCAATGGAAAAACTTCAGCAGCTGATCAAGCTGACAGTTGTACATGCAGGGTCTGTAATCCAGGAGGCACTACAGAGGAAACATTAGGGCTTCAGTAGTGGAGTTGTCCCAGGGATCATCACAGGGAATGTGAAGTGTTTAAAAAAGATCGGCATGGTCTGCAAGCTGATTAAGCTCCAGCGGGAGCACTTTTGGTGAAATTTGATTTGTTTCATGAAATGCTGCAACATTGTAGTGAGAAGTTGTCACATTCACACTTCCCTGGACCACAGTGTGAATTTATCTGAGTTCAGGAATTGGGCTTACAGGTGCATTAATCTCAATGGTAAGAAGAAATGTGGAAGGATTGTGCTAATGGTGTGATTCCTGACATGTAACTGCAAAGGAATGTTTCTGTGGTCTGAATATTAAACTAAAAGATGATGGAATGCTTACATAAAACTCGCCGAGGGAATCAAACCTAAAATTTCTGTCCCTGCTATTTACAGCTCTGCTGTATGCCACCATCTTCGGTAATGTCACCACCATCTTCCAGCAGATGTACGCCAACACCAACCGCTACCATGAGATGCTTAACAGTGTGAGAGACTTTCTCAAACTCTATCAGGTCCCTAAAGGCCTAAGTGAGCGAGTGATGGACTACATTGTGTCCACTTGGTCCATGTCTAGAGGCATTGATACTGACAAGGTAACACTTTCAGATTAAGATGACTGTTGCAGGATATGACAGTGTTTTATGGAAAAACTGTGGTTGTATTTTTGTTTTGATCAGTTTTTTGTTTTATACAGTCACAACTGCCAAAACATTTTTTATATATGTATATTTATTATTTGTATTTATTTAACAAACAATTTTTAAACTTACGCAATCTTTGAGATTATTCTTCACATAATAATATGTAAACAATAATTAAAACCTAAGTGGCAAAGTGCATGAAAAAGGAGCAGTTTGCTTACCTTCTTACTTCCGACAATGCAAGTTGCAATGCAAGTTTTTTTGCTTGGAAAGGGAAACTACTACAAATATATATATGCAATATTCAGCTTTCATGCACTTTGCCACTTAGGTTTGCATTTAGATTTTTTTTTAAATGTTTCTATGACATTCTGAAAAACAATCACAAATTTCAAACATTTTTATTGGCAAGTGAAAGTTGCATTATAATGAACTGCATTATACTGACAAAGATGGGGTTAATGGCAATTCACCAGCATGGAAATGGAGCTTAGAAATAGCAGCATCATTGTGTTTACATTAACTGTATTTTTCTTTGCATGTCGGCCTAGGAAAGCCTGCATATAATGCCGGGTTTCCATTAGTATCTACTCAGTGCGGGGTGACTCCCCACGGTCTTGTTTTGTTTCCATTGCAGTTGAGGACCACCACAGTGTGTATACCACCAAACATGTCGTAATCGACTCAGTGTACTTCAAAAGTGCTGCCATTCATGTACTTCCAGCACCAATTACCATAATAATATTGGTTGTGTACTGCAGTTACTCAGCTTTCAGAAACCATATGAATTTTTCCGATAGGCCAAATGGTCGCGTAGTTACAGTGATTCAAAGTTCCTTTGATCAGCCGTGTTAACCAGCTGTTCACGGCTATTAGAGGCAGGTAACAGTGCTTCACCAGTGATCGCCCGGCAGTATAGGGTATGCTGTTTGCACGGTTCAGATGGCTTTGATGTTGCAAAACTACTGCTGCAAACTGTCAGTGTGGACATTCAACCAGTTCTTTTTGTGCCTCCATTTTCTTGCTGTTGGGTTTTAAAAATGGCGCGGTTGATTCTGGTGAAGGAGTCACTCTCATGACTAAACTAGTGATGATACTCCCTGGCCAATCAGTGGCATGCTGTTCTTCCACGTCACATTTTCAGATTGCCTCAGACCGTTTGGAACCCCGGCTGAGTGAGTACTAAAAGCAGTACCTGGTGCCTGGTACGTGGTACCAGGTACCAATGGAACCACCTTCAAACCGCGACAAGTCAGGTTGAGCCGCACTGAGTTGATACTAATGGAAACGCGCTTAAGTACTGCTGTTATTTTTGTGATGATCATTATTTTTCTGGCTCTATGCGACCCCACTTTGGCCTGTGTCTGCAGGTGCTGCAGATTTGTCCCAAAGACATGCGAGCGGACATCTGTGTCCACCTCAACAGGAAGGTGTTCAAGGAACACCCAGCATTTCGACTTGCTAGTGATGGCTGCTTGAGGGCCCTGGCCATGGAGTTCCAGACCATCCACTGTGCCCCTGGTGACCTTATCTACCATGCTGGAGAGAGCGTGGACAGCCTCTGCTTTGTGGTGTCAGGATCACTGGAAGTCATCCAGGATGAGGAGGTGGTGGCCATTTTAGGTGAGGGTCTTCAGTTAGAGATAAAGTTCCTGGAATTAATTAGTAACAGTACTGTACTATACTCTTGACTGACCACTCATTTTGTTATGTTTTTCTAGGATAATGTGAAATAGGTGCACTGATTTAATAAAACACTTACATACATACATTAGGCAAAAACAGACTTTGCACAATTCTATGGGCCATCCCCAAACAGTTCCCACAAAGTTGGGTTCATGAATTTGTCCAAAGTGTTTCAAGACTTCCTTTCACTGAAACAAAGGAACCAAGCCCAACTCCTGAAAAACAAACTTTACACTTGGCACAATGCAGTCAGACAAGTACCGTTCTCCAGACTCATCCAGTGGTCCAGTGTGGTGTGAAGCCTTAAGTCCAGTGGTGTTACACCAGAGCTGGCCTGGGGCATAGATGACAAATGCGGCTGCATAGGGCCCCCTGACCATTAACATGCCAGTGAAAGAAAGAAGAAACTTTTCAACCTCTTCATATTTGTACAATTGTAACAATACTAATTTAATCAGAGGTGGCAAAAGTACTGACATTCTGTACTTAAGTAGAAGTACAAATACTTGTGTTAAAAAGTACCTTGGTAAAAGTCAAAGTACTGGTTCAACTTCTTTATTTAAGTAAAAGTAATAAAGTACAGGCTCTGAAATGTACTCAAAGTAAGAATACAATTACAATACGTTGTGTAGTTAGCTATTGCTAGCTGGTTAGGTATGATATTTATCATGTTGCTGTGGCTCTATGAAAAAACAACCTGTCAGCTATGTCACCATCCTCAGTGTGTTTCTAGTTAATATACATTTTCCTTGGATCTTATCATCGGGGTCCTGAGTTAATGACCCAGTGTGTTTAGTTTTAGGACTTTCATTTTTTGTATTTTTTAAGGTTACTGGTTGATTCCTAGTTTATTGTGTTTTGTGTCTTTTTCTGGTAATTCCTGGTTGGTTTCATTGTTTATATCCTCAGGTTTCTTAAGTTAGTTTTCTGAGTTCTGTTCTTGGCACTTTCTATTTAAACCTGTTTTCAGGCTTCTTGTGTTCCCGGTTCTGTTTGGTGTTTTATTGTTTCTGGTTTATTCTCCTGTTTAGTGGATTTAATCCTGGTCTCTGTTCCTTGTGCTGTAGTTTAAGTCCTCCTCTTGTGTCTAGTTATGATCTTGTTGCTCTAGTGTAGGTGTTGTAGTCCCTCTGTGTCCCTGTGCTGTGTTAAGTCAGCATTTGTTTCCATGTCTATTTCCTGTTTTACTTTGGCAGTATTTTGTATCATATTCAGCAAAAAGTATAGCTGGAAACACAGCGGTGGAATTTTTGAATTTTGCAGCGCTATCCAGATGTATGCTGTAGTCCTGTACCTACAGAGAGCGTTTCAGTAGTGTTAGTGTGAGCGTTTCAGTAGTGTTAGTGAGAGCGTTTCAGTAGTGTTAGTGAGAGCGTTTCAATAGTGTTAGTGAGAGCGTTTCAGTAGTGTTAGTGAGAGCGTTTCAGTAGTGTGTGTGAGAGCGTTTCAGTAGTGTTAGTGAGAGCGTTTCAGTAGTGTGT
>JASGAU010357582.1:0-26464 GCA_030220045.1 Australoheros facetus
ATTTCTGCTGCCCTCTTGACCAGATTTCTCTTTAAAATCTGACCAATCACAGTTTTTACCCTGATAAATAATGAATATATAAAGGTTGCTGCCAAAAACTGATTGCAGCTTCTACCTTGTGACAGAAATGTTGTTTCTCACTCAAAATGACTTAATATCATTCACGAGAGAAATATTTGACATATGTTTCACAGATTAGGTCAGCAAGTCATTTACAACAGTTTAAATATGGGCAATCATATTCTGGCAATCACTTTTTGGCAGACGATCACTTTTTGGCACAACACCTGAATTGTTGGGTGTTGAAGTGAACATTGTGCTTTAAAACTAAACACTAATGTATGAGGTGTAGTTTTACACGCTGGGTGTTTGGTATAATTTCCAACTGTTGTCTCTCATCGTTTTTTCTCATTTCCAAGAACACAATAGTCGACCCACATTGGCCGTGTGATGTTTGTGTGAGCTGTATTAGTAAGCGTAAATAGTATTACCAGTGGGAGAGTGGTATAAACTAACCTAGTCCAGACCTAGTAGACTCTTAATCTCGTCTTTGCCTATTGCTCAGAAATCATGACTTCATCTGCTGACCAATGTGGGTCAGATTGGCATCACATTGGTTCTTTAGTCATCCTCACAGATAATCCAGTGCTTTTCAGTGGGCAGAGGCACGTTTAACCACCACAATCGCTAGTACACGCTTTTAGTATATTGTGTGTGTGTGTCTCTCTCTCTCTGCCCCTCAGAGAAATACACAAACACACTTGTCACACGAAGTATATCCAAGTCTGTCTTCTTAGAAAAAACTATTTATAGCTCCTGTGAGTTGACCACAGGTGGTACATGGTATTATATAAATGCTTCCAGTATTTCAATGTAAGTACTCCATGTCCTCTGAGGACTGCCTTTAACTTTCTTCCCCTTAGATGGCCATTTGTTGGAGTCCAAGAGTCTACCCAGAGTCCTGCTGGTTATCAGTATAGCTATGTTGTGTCTGTAGCATGGCATGATCTGTTTCCAAAACACACACTTGTTATGGCTAGGTACTGTATTAGAAAACCAAAACTATTAACTTATGAATGCAACATCCAGCCAGAGCAATTAAATCCCCTCAACTGTTTAATATCCAGAATGAAAGAAAAAATATCAGATTTATTAAATGTGCTGTTTGTTTTTTTTTAAGTGATTGAAATCAATAATTGAGTGAAGTGCAGGCCTTTACAACAGGGTGTGTGCCTTTACACAGGTTACATGCTTCAGAGCTCATTGTGACTTGTAGTTTTGCATATTGCCAAATGGCTTTGCTTCTAATATAGAAGAACCTGGTGTAGATTAGCTGCAGTGTCTGGGTGTAGGAGCCTAGAATAGTCTGGGTGGGGCAGCTATGGCTCCAGAAGGATGCTCCCAGGACAGACCTTCCTTGCTGTTGTTGGCAGTGAAGACTGTGGTCTAAATTATGCTGTAGGCATACTGGGAAACCCAAATTTAGAGGATGAAAACCACATTTGCAGGACTTTTTATCACTAAATGAAAGGCTGAAGGCCAAGTAGGTGGTCACATTAGAAGCAAAGGGTTGCTTCTGTCAGTCTAGTGCTAATGATCACTCCACCTTTTTGCAGAGCCAAAATAGGTTACATTTTTCTTAGGTCTTTCACCTTTTTGGTGGTCACAGTGGCTTGGAGAATTCGACCTAAAGCCGTGTTCATCGGTCAGTCTAATTTTAGACACATGACTTTATGCTGGCTTATCCACATTCTGCTCAGCTTTAAATAGGAGAATAAGATCTGGTGTAGCTTTCCAATGACAGAATGACCTCTGTGTAATCAATAAAGAATTTGAAACTCAATATTTACTTAGTTATTTTACAGTTTATTTTATATTTTAAATTTTTTTGGAGAAGGTGAAAACTGCTCATCAGAGGCTGAAGGGGGTAAGAGCAGTTTCCCACAGAATTAGACTGTTTTTGTGGGGAGAGCAAGGCAGTGAATGTACACGTGTTCAGGAAAGGAGACAAATTTGTGCTTTGTTTTTTTTTTTAATCACTACAACAACAAAAAAACCCTAAACAATAAACAATCCAGTAATTATTTCATTGGTCACCTTCCTGGACTACAGTTGGTAATGGTAGTCTGGTTCTGCAGCCTTTGTGAGCTCAATATGGCACCAACAGCTCTCCACCAGCAGAACAAGGACTATTCCTATCACCTACAGTCCATGTTGGTGGAAGTGGGGCCTGTTCCGCTGCAGGGCGTGAGACTCAAGACAGCTGAATGACATCTATGCCTGTCACAACAGCACCTTGACCGGCCGGCCTTTAGACAAACATTAGATTGTTTGTTTGATTGTTAACAGAATTTTCAAAATAAGAGTGCAAGGATTTACTAATAGCAAAGCTATTGTGTTGTTTCAGACAAATGTAAAATACAAATAAATTGCAAAATGTCCTTGTGCAGCCATCAACATAATTAGCACCCCACACAAGTGAAGTGTATGTGTGGGGGCACACTTTTTCTGAATTGAAATTTAGAAAAAGGAAAGTTTTATGCAGTGTGAAGTTTGAATGTATATATTGCATATTGCATTTGTGCATGTATTTGTACTTGTCATAGTTTTAATGTTGAGTGGGATTTTTTTTTTTTTCCTAGCCCACACCACCACATTATTCTCCCTGCTCACCTGCTAAGACACTGAGCACTCTGTTGCCTTGAAGAAAGAACCTCTCTGTCTCTGCCTGGTTTACACAGGAGGAAGTGGGGAGAGATGCTGTGTGCACAGGGCCACGTGATTTTCCCACTGAAACACACACGCACTTATTCTATAACACTCTCTGTTCCAGTTGGCACACACACGCTCACACTTTTCCAACAGACAGTACTGGCAGGGTGCCACAGAGTCAGAAATTTTGCCATGGCCACTGGCTTGTTTCCCTTCCTTTTCTGAGTGCTCTACTGAAGCTCAGACACACACATACATGCAGACACATTATCCTTTTTAGTCCAACCCAGAATATTATTTTGGGGCATCTTTGACATTACGATTAACCCTTATGCCCTGTTCAAATTTTGCACCCGCTGGACACCTTCTTGGCAAAATTGTACAATTTTGCCAAGAAGGTTGTGAAAGTAGTTGAGATGAATTTGTGTGTTGCATACTAGGCTATGATGGATTACAAAAGATTATGGAGTTCAAATGACATGGTTCATTGAACACAATTGCAAAAATCTCTTATGCTCTAACTAAATGTGTTTGGTTGGTCACTAAAAATGAGCAGGTCACATTATAAAAATTATCCATGGGTCTCCAGAAGATGGCACTCTTACTCTTACATTATGTGGTTCTAATTATGCTTAGCTGATCTTCAAGAGATTTCAGAGATATAAAGCTTCTCTGAGCCTTGCATGTGAACCTTGGACTCGTTGAAAAGTATTCTGTACTGAAGCAGTTTTGTCTTAAGGCAACTTACTGCAGACCAGCTGACACATGGCTTGATGTCTGAAGCTTGACTCTTGGGATCATCTCAGGATAGTAAATGAAAGCAGTCTATATCCCAAGGAGATGTTTGGATGACTAGAATGACCTGTGCTGGAGAAATTGGTCCTCGCCTCTAGAATTCACTGATGTTAATATGATTATTGTATTGAAAGGCATTTTTTACACTGTTTCATATACAAACAATGCACACCATCAGCTCTGTTCAAGTCTGTTCAGTTGGTTGACTTCTACTTTTGCTAACGTGAACATAAATGGCAGTTTACCATCTAACAAACAGTGTGAAAGTTGATCTGTTGATTAAAATATAGGCTTCTTGTCAATAAGACAAATTGAGACATTAAGGGATTAATGCACATATCTGTTGTATGTGTAGGTGTTATCTTTATTTGGCTTTGAAGTGACTTGATTAAGGTTGTTGTGTAAGGGGTTTGTTGTGGGATGTTATATAATCTGTTAAGAGTTTTAAAAAGCAGGGTTAAAGGGTAAAACGGCAGCCCACTGCCCAGTTTAACATCAGTGAATGACCTGCAACAGTGAGATTTTTGTCATGTTTGGCTACATGTGTCCTGGATATAAACTGCTTTGATTTTGATATAAAGGGGTCCTGTTAACAAAGTAATAAGGACTAAACACTGATAATATTACTAAGGAATTCAAATTTCTTGACTTTTCAAAGATTCTCTTACATATAGTACCAGTCAGGGCAGTATGGTGGTGCAGTGGTTAGCGCCGTTGCCTCACAGTAAGAAGATTCTGGGTTTGATTCCACCTTGGCCAGGACCTTTTTGTGTGGAGCTTGCATATTCTCCCCGTGTTTGCATGAGTTTTCTATAGGTACTCCAGTTTCCTCTCATAGTCCAAAGACATGCAATTAGTGGGGTTAGATTAATTGGAGATTCTAAATTGTCCATAAGTGAATGTGAGTGGTTGTCTGTCTCTCTCTGTTAGCCCTGCCTCTTGCCCTATGACAGGCTCCCCTAAGACAGTATTTAGTGGCATACACATTTGTCTAAATGTGAAAAATTCCAGAAGCAGTTCTTCACGGCTAATAATAAGGTAGGCATCTAACTGGAGTTGCATTTCATTTTTTTTTTCCCTCACCTTTGTCCATTTGCTCAGGTGACACTGAAGAGAAATCATTACGAAACAGACATTACTGGCACTGTAATGGAAAGAATGTAATCTCCATTAGGTAAATATGTTGCTATTTGAGCGTGTGTCATCCTATAGCTCTGCTCCAAGAGGCTCTCATTGAAAATGTTGCAACCAATATTTAGACAAGGAGTGAGATATTATGGCTAAATTAGGCCTGAAGTCACATGTGCAGTTGGACTTTATCTGTTTCCCTGAGTGTAATGCATGTTGATGTCACGGGTATAGCAATAGTCTATTGATGAATAACCGCCCTCAGCTGGGATATGTGAATGTAACCAGACCCTAGTACATTTACAGCACTCATATCTATTGACCACCTCTTAAAATCATAAGCTTTTAAGGCCCCCCATCAAACGCAAATGTTCTTACATTGATGGCCCTGTGCACATTCTCCACAAAGACTGAGTTGGCTATTGTCATGCATGTGATGGCTGCTTCTAAAGCCGGGTCCCCATTGTTATTGAGAATAGGGTATTGAGTTTTGATGTTTGCCTTTCTAAACTAAGAATAACCTGGCAGTGTTTCTCTCTCTACCCCCATATTTTCACCAACTACCTCCCACTGTTACTTGTTTCCATGACAACACACACTGACTGTATTAGAAAGGACAGTGCTTGGGAGGGGATTTGGGGGTTTGAAATCAAATTACTTTTTTAGTCCATTCACTCTGCAGTTTCCCATTCCCTGTCTTGCTGCATCATTTCCATCTCTGGCTTTGTGTTCGTGTTGAACTCATCAGCGCTTTTGGCCATTAGTGGGGGAAAGGAGAGAGGGGAGGAAAAAAAAAAAAAGACCTTTAGTCCCTGGTTTCTGATTTGGCTCCTAACTCACAAGGTCTAAGTCCAAAAGTTACTGCCGTTGTTATATTTGGCTGTCTTGGTCAGAGGTGGCTACAAGCTTTCAGGGATTGTGGAAGACCAGAGGGGAAAATTTTGTTTGTCATGGAGAGACCAAAAGGCTTGTTGAATGAACAGAGTGCTGTGGATTCTCATTGCTCTGAAGATTTGAGAAGGTAAGACGCACAATCAAATCTGCTTACTGATCTCAGCTAGTCCTATTCAGTCTGAGCACAGCTATCTCTTGGCATAGTGATGTAGGATACTTCTCTCTGTTCTTAAAGCTACTTTAAGATCTTTGGAGATCTTTGTTATACCGATACTCTGAATTATTTTCAATAATCTGCTTTCCCAAAGCAATTTTGAACAAGTTGATTTTTCTCAGATCTCCTTTAAGTCCTGGAAAGCCTGCTAGCATACCAGTCACCACCAATCGCTGCTAGTAACCACTGAAACATCTGTAATGATGGATCTTTGTCTGGTTGATGGTAGTAGGAAAAAAAACACCCAGATAAAGAAAAAGATCTGTCAGCAATCTTTCACAAAGTATCCCATCATATCATGTTCTTTATATAGTAGCTTTCCCTTGACAAATAGTACTCAACAGTGAGTTCTGATGAATATATCTCCATAACTTTGTGCATGTCTTTTTTAATCTGCTGTTTCAGAGAATTTGATTGTGGTAGTTGTAAAATGTCAGGAGTGATAAGATTTTTACAAAGTAGAAATCCAGTAGTTCAACAAGGAAGTAAGTCAACTGTTAAGATCTTAGTCTGATCAATCCAGTGTGCACCCAGTGGATTTTGTTGGGTTTTTGTTTTTTATAACACTGTGTACTGACCCACTAGCCTTGATTGCTTTGGCCTTGACATTTTTATACTGCAATGAGCAAGTTTCTTCCATTAAGGCCTGCTTTATAATCTTGGCATAAAATTTACCTGTCAAACAAAAAAACATGAAATATTTCTTCTTTTTTTTTATTAAGGTTTTAATTTGCTAGCATAAGGAAGTTAAAAGGTTCCAAGAAACACTGATAGCAAAGTAATACAAGGGCTCAACAATGAGAATATTACAGAATAATTCAAATTTCAAATAGGCTGCACTGTTTGAAGTGTAGGAGTGCTTGTGGCTTCCTGTGTTACAAAGGAAGCCACTTTCACCTTAATGGTTTTGTTAGCTCTAGGGGAAGTCGCTGAGAATGTCATACAAGCTGGTAGAGTTTGAACAATGCCTATATTGCTTTGTTGCATTAACCTCTGCCTAGTAGAAAAGAGTGAAGTGAGCATATTTGAATACCTGCTCAGCAGTTCAGTACTGGTTATGAAATAGTTCTAACAGTGTGCTGCTGCTTTTGTCCAAGCATCAGCCACATTAGATTATTTGCCCAAAGTTTTCAAACCTTTGGTAAATATATTTAAGTGTTTTTTTTTAAAATTATTATTATTGTTTTAAATATAAAAAAATAGATGCTGAAATTATAGCTCTACTTGTTTGATTGTAAATGTGTTAACTAATAGAAACATGAATACTTCCTGAGCTGGAGGTGAATTTCATGGGGGTTTTTTGTTTGCTCATTTCCTCACCTTTGTCCCAGTAGCACAGGTCATGCTAAGAGAAATCATTACAATGCAGAAATTACTGACAGTGTTATGGAAAGTAATATAATCTCCACAAATCATTACCAGTGTTTAATGATATTAAATGTGCAACTGGGTAATTATAATTTAACGCTGCAGGCTGTTCCTTCATTTCAATGCATTATTGTTTTGTTTTTGGGTTTTTTTTTTTCTCTCCTTGCCTTCATTGCCTGAAGGGAGAGATGGATATTGAACCACTTTCTACATGGGCTAGTGTTTTCATCCCACAAGAATTTCACCTTTGCTGTCATACCATAGCTTTTCTTAATGAATCTCCAATCTTTTTCTTTACCAGAAGAAATTCAAACAGGATTTTGATTTGGATCCTGTTGATCAGGTGACTTTGTGTGGGTAGGGCTGTTTTCTCCAACATGGCAAGACACCACAGGCATGTCATTGCCTGTATTGTGCTCTGCTGATTTTTGTATGTGTGTACACATGTGAGAGAGAACAAGGAGGGGCTGTGTGCACTCTTGTCTGTGTTTGGCTTTGGGGGAGTGGTTGAGTTTGACGTCACACACTACAGAGTGTCACACCATTCTCATACAAACTGCTTCCTCTTTGCTAGCACATTCAGTAAGCAAGCAAGCGGCAGGGTTGTTTTGTTTTTCTTTTTCTTTTTCTCTTCTTCCTCCTCTCCTTCACTGGAAGGATGTGGTAAAGAGCTCTGACTTAATACTCGACTGGAACCACACATGGAGCTTTAAGGGGACTTTAAAGACCTTTCTTTTGTCTTGGTCAACTTCTGTGTTTTGTGAGGCTTGTGAGCAGAGCTTATAGAGAACGATTAGTACTAGTTGGGTTTTTTTTGTTTGTTTTTTTTCCTCCATCTTTTAGAATAGGAAATGCCTACTGTCACTAGGTATATGACTTTTCGTTCATCAAAGCGGTTTAAATTTAGCAGGTAAGTGGATTGTTGCAGTTCACTTCTATGTTGTCTTTGAACTAGAGGTGGAGGCTTTACCCCATCTTGTGTCAATGTGTTGCATGTTTCAGGGATTTCAGGATGTTGTAAAGATTCTTTGAATCTGTGTTTTGTTTGTTCCTGGTCAAGGGCAGGCCATGACCTTTTTAAAGAGCATATGGGCTATGCAGAAGCTTGTAGCCTTCCTTTTTACAGGATGCTTTATTGAAATGGCATATTTGCAGAGGCTTGTCAGGTTGAAAGCTGAACCTACGTTAATTGGGTTGTAAAGCAGCCAGGAGGCACTTCTGTTCAACTGTTAACAATCTTAACAATAAATGTTAACAATAAAACATTTTCACTTGGAAAGGGTTACCATCTGCAACACATGACGATTGTCTCAGATACCATTCTAGCCGTTAGAGAAAGGACTAAGGCATTTGTCAAAAAATAAACAAGAAGCTAAAAATACTCAGTGTAAACCCTGCACGCACATTGTACACTCCAGTCCAAAAGTATTTATTTTTGCGGTAGACTGAAAACATTTGAGCTTGACGTCAGCAAATCGATGAGAGACAAAAGATCAACATGTCACCTTTTATTTCCAGGTATTTACATCTGAATCTGATACAGTTCAGAAGACGGCACCTTTTGTCTGAAGTTGCTCATACTTGTGCTGTGAAGTCATTGTCTCCTAGAAGACTTTTTAAATCCTTTTGTGTGCACATGAAAGTGTTTCTAAAAGCAAAAGTTGGCATGTGGCTAAATTTATACTGTCTTTCTCCTCACCCCCCCACCCTCCCCCAAACTTATTTCAGCTACCCAGTAGAGAGCAGCGGTGACGGGCTGCCAGCCAAAGTAAGAAAAAGCAGGAGCACCTTAAGCAATGGCAGCATCAAGAAGTTGGAGACGAGGAAAGCCTTGAGTTTAGAGGCGGCCCAGGTCGAAATCCAGCAACAGCACAAAACCCTCACCAGGCAAGCATCTGTTAGGTAGGATTCATGGGGAAAGAGTTGTAATTACAGTAAAGCTAAAAAGATGTATTCTGTGAATGTTAATTACAGCCTGATGCAAAGATTTTTAAAGTGACCCTAGTTTTCTTATTTGGCCTCTATTCACCACAGAGGGTTTGAATTGAAGCAGAAGGAGGAGACTTTTATTCTTTTATTAACTATATAACAAATGGAAGTGCTTACAATTACTCATTTGATGTTATGTAGACTCACAGCTATTTTGAACATGTATCACAAGGCCTGAACCCCTCAGGCATAGCTTACACATGACCACTCACCCCCCCTCTTTGTAAGCTGTTTTCTCACATGATTCAAATGCATGAGCGTAAAAATGAATCGCAGTCCTGATTTCTGCTGTTTTCTGCTTGTGTGGGCATAGAGAATATTTGCTGTCCTAAAGCACTGAAGGTGTTTTTCACTCCCACTGAAAGAAAAATGCCACTAATGAACAACTCTTCACAAAACTTTTATCTTTTATCTTGTCCAAAATGATTTTTATCATTTTTATCATCATCATCATCATCATCTGCTGTGATGGCTCTGTAAAGATGTTGATAAAGATATATTAAGTGTTGATTTTTCTCACTGGATTGAAGTTCTACCCATTTATTAGGCTCATAAATAAGACTGTGTAAATAAGTTGGTTTTTTTGGGGGGGGGGTTGTCGGCCCTCCCCTTATCCCGTAGCTTAATATTAGAAGAATGTGACAAATTTGAAGCTGTGTTGCTCTCACGCAAACTTCATAGAGACAACTTTCACTTTAAAGTGCTGTGGTAGTGGAAAATGTATCAAGAATGTGTGGGAGCAGTCTAAAATATAAATTGTCCACAATTTTACGCTTGCTGAATAGATTTTCCATCAAAGTTATTACGCTTACATTTAAGGAGGGTAACTGTTATCTTCAGTAAGATATTATTTCAAAACGCATAGTTACTCCATCGCTGGCTTTTTTGCTCTCCAGCTCTGTGTTTGTATGTGGTTGTCAAAGGAAAAACTGCAACTCAAGATACCAAAACCTAGACAAGAGAATTTTGCATATTTTTCCCTGCTCATTTGGCGCAGGTGCTATCAGGGAAGGCTCGCCTGAGCCTTCTAATCTAGGGAAAAGTCAGGTCATATGTTGATTGCGAATACATGGTGCATGTGGGTAAAATGATGTATTTATTTACTTTTTTAAACCAACTGTGCTCTTTTTGTTTGCAGGGCACAGACGTTTGATGTTGACAGCAAAGGCTTTGAGAAGACTGAGGGCACTGGCTCACAAAGTGTAAGTCCACCTTAACTTTAAAGTTAAACAGATGACAAAAGTATTTAATGTTAATTAAATAACAATCCGATTTTGCTTTGTTGTTGTTGTTGTTTTTAGAGTTTCAGAAAGCACAACAAGACATTTCACAAGTTGTTTCCAGACATTTCAGAGAGTGAAGACTTGATTCATGGTAAGTTAAGAAAAATGAATAAAATGGAGAGCCAAATGAAAATAAACAAGCTGAATAAAACTGAACACTTTCCCTCTCCTCTCCCAGCATACATCTGTGCCCTGCAGAAGGAAGTGCCCTACCATGGTCGGCTGTACATCACAGACACCCATGCCTGTTTCTTTTCCTCAGTTTTGCTTAAGGACACTAAGGTAGGCATCAGCTCAGTGCTGACGCTTCATTCTTTTTGGCTGATTGTTGGATTTGACTGATTTTTAGGTCTGACTTTTTTGTGTGCTTTTTGCAGGTAGTGATTCCAATTTCCTGCATTAAAAGAGTAAAGAAGCAGAATACAGCTTTGTTAGTACCCAATGCCTTGTCAATTCGCACCACTGAGGGAGATAAGGTGAGTTTCTTACCTTTTAGCCTCACACACTTTTTAGATAACACACATGCAGCCTGTTTAATGAAAGCCAAATGTCAGCCTTGCTCAGCATTGAACTCTGATTTATACGTAATCCAGTCACTGACTGGGTGACCTTTATGATGGAGGTTTTTCTGCAGGGGCGATGCCTCATGTTCATTCTGTTTTCTTTATATTCCCTCTCATTGTGCAGTACCTCTTTGTGGCTCTGCGGAACAGAGAATCCTGTTTTCAGCTCTTGCGTTCAGTCTGTCCTCAGTTAGAGGTGAGTAGCTAAGGTCAAATGTTGGAATACTAAAAGTCAAAAGTTGTGTAATGGATCAGTGTTGTAAAACAGAGGGAAATCCACTCATTGTAAGCATTGAAACGGTTGTCTTGCAAAGCTTGTGCTTTTCCAATCTTTTAAGATCTTTGCTGTGGCATGGTTGAGAAAATGTACTCTGTGTTGCAATGCGTTAATTTTGCAAATGAGAAGGGTCAACAACCGTGCTGTTACTACCCTCTTTGTTTAGGTACAATTTAAATAAACCTTTTCATATCATGCAAAAAAAATCTAATTTGTCATAAGTGACATGTTTTGAATTTCTCTGTTTCAGGATGGCAGTGCAAACAGTAGCCCTCTTTTCTCCTCAGCGGAAACCAGCTTTGATAAGAGCAAACCTGTGGTAAGTGATTTACTGCATTTTAAAACCACGATTGCTTTTTCACGCACCTTGTTACTGAAGTGTTTGCGCACGCGTGTGTGTCTCTTACTGACAGAACTCCAGCCAGTCCAGTCTGGATGACAGCTTCGACCAATTCGATGGCTTCAAGTCTCAGATGTTACAAGACAACCCAGTGCATAGACCACATAAAGGTGAAAATTCAACACACATCTCAGTCTTGCACATTAATATAAAATGAGCATGAAATAATGTATTATTTCTTAGTAATTCATAATGTGGTATTACTTTAACAGTAAATTGAAAGTGCTGCTAATCCTCAGCTGACAGCACTGTGTGTTTGCTGCTCTCATTTCATAAAGAACGGAGACCAGGGTCTGATACAAATCCACTGACTATCCCCTCCGCCCCCTCTCTCTTCCTCCCCCTGCTTACAGAGGCAGTGCCTAGTGTAAATGGTTCCTCTATGAAGAGTTTGCATATGCAACAGAGTGAGAGCTCATCTACAGAGGAGCTGTCTGTGTCAGGTAACAAACACAACCAGTTAACACTACATTTGGCTTGGCTCTGTGGTTTTATGCTACCAGCATTTGCAAAAGTAATGCTGGTAGCATTTGCAATAGTCCATAATTATCAAGTCTTGAGGACCTAAATTTAATATTACAACTGCTTTGTTAGACATTAATATTTGAAACCTTACACAAAGTAAAACCTACTGTTTGCATTTTAAACTTTTTTTTAATTATTATTATTATTATTATTGCTAAATTACTTTTTTCAACATCTCATTCTCTACAAATGTCTTTTAAACTATGCGTGATAATATTAAAAACTAACTGCATGAATGAATAATGTTCAAATAGAAGCCATGGTGTTGGTGTTAGTATTAAATTCTGTTATATCTAAATTTCCTTTTTCCTTTCAGGTGGATCCTGGGTGTGGAGTGTGACTGAGAAAGCAAAGTCTCTGGTGGTTCACAGAGAAGCCAGCAACCTCAACACTCTACTCTTCATCTACTTGATTTTGTAAGTAGTACCATCTCCCCCACCTGTCTGGCTTTATCTACTTCCTTGTCTTATGAGCTTATCTGAATCTGCCTTTCACTTCCAAATTCTTAGGCTGTGGAGGGGGGAAAAAAAGGTCAAAAGTGGTTCTAAACCAGATAATCTTGTAGAATGTTATCAAAAAAGGTCTAGCATACCAACTTATGTGATTGATTCATTTGTTTTTTTAATTATTTCATTTTTGTTAGTTCCCCCTTCCCCATCAAGATTTTTAATAATAATAATAATAGCATATTGGCTAAAACGGCACTGGCACCAGTGTGACTTGTATGGAGGCAGAGAGAGTCACTGACTTTATAATTTTTTGACTGTTTATAAACTAGCACAGACTAAACAATATGAAAATATTTTTCTGAGCTGTTTGTCTTAAAGAATGTGTGGGAAAGTGTAGCATGAACTATTTACCACCTCGGCAGTGAATGTGACTTATGTTATATGTTGTAGGGTGCTGCTGCTGCTGCTGTCTTCGGGCTACATTGGTTTGCGTATCGTGGCCCTGGAGGAACAGCTGACGTCCCTGGGCGCACTGCCCGAGTTCAACTTACAGAGCGGGTAAAATGTCTCTCCAATTTAATTTTGTGTGTTTTGAAAAGAGGAAAAGCTGCAGCTCGAGATACCAGAAGGAAATCTGACTTATCCTAGGTGAACATATGGAAAAAATGATTACACAGGTTCATATTGCAAAATGCAGCTCATGACTGAAGACCTTGATGCACCTTACATCATTCATGGCAGGCATTTTCATACTCATCAGAGCAGCTAGTGACCCCCAAATGCCCTATGGATGATGGCACTGTCCTCTGGAAGAGAGCACTCCCATCAAGATAGAAATTATCACAGGATAAAGATGATCACTCAGAACAGTTGTTTACACTGACCCTTCTTTCTAATCAGAAAGTAGTTCCATTCAATCATCCTGAAACATGCTGTTAATCTACTCGAGGGGCAAGAGTTTTAATATTACTCTTGTCTTTACATTCATCACTAATTCCACACTGTTTGCACAAGTGCTGTTATCATTTTGATGGGAATGTTGAGAATCCAATCCAGTTAATTTACATTTTGATCAAGAGTTTGCTTGAAGGAAGACAAAGTTAATATTGCAGCTGAGCAAACAGAAAATTAATTCCTGCAGTAGGTGCAGCCTGACGCACTTAATAGTTTCCCTTTCTTTTCACAGGTACCGACAAGACACATAACAATCAGTGACTTAAGGAGAGATTGGTTGACTCATGATTGGAAGATTATTTCTGCCTCTTCCCAGCAGAACCAGCCAGGGAACTTCTAATGTACTCAGACTTTGCTCTGTGTGGCCTGCGCTGTTGTCTAAAGGAAGAGTAGCCAACCTGTGCAATTTTAGACACTTGTTGACTTGAAGGGCTATACTTCCTCCAAGTGCAGTAAACAGAACAGCGAAAGAAAAGGACATGCCACAACCTAGTCACATAGAGCCAAGCCAAAATGTATACACACACACTGCCTGGTTGCAGCGTGTCTGTTCAAACCAAAGCCAAATGGCTCTATCTTAGCAAGGTGCCACATTAGCCAAGCTGATGGGCACGCTTCTGGCAGAAACTGTTCCTCATCTGTGAATTTCTGTTCTCTTCTCCCTGAGCATGCATTCTTGAACAGGGCTATACCGATAAGCATTAGCTTGCTGATGATTCCACCTCACCACTTGAGACGTAGTGCTATGCATAGCCAAAGAATACACACAGTTCACGTCTTTTGCATGATTGTATGGAGATAAAATGTCGTCTTTCTCTTATTTAGCCCTCTATCAGCAGTGCTGTCTCTTTAAATTCAGTAACTTTTGGGTACTTCTCTTCAGATGGTTCTTATATCTCTAATCAGCAGTGGGTTGAAATGACGATGGCTAAAATCCAAACTTCAGATCAGCCCACAGAGGCTCGATACTTTCCTGATGGTCTTATCCTTTCTCTCTTTGTCCAGTCAGAAATGATTGCAGTATTACTTTTCCTCGTCTTTGGCATGATTTAAACCTGTTTAATGATCATTGCTCAGAGGTTATGTTCCTTCCAGTCTCCACTGGATGAATGCATCATCAATGCACAAGTACAATAGAATATTAGGAAGCTGTCTTAGGCAAAGATGTCTTTATGCACAGCTTTTCTCTGACTTTGGTCTTCAGAAGTAGATTTCAGACCTGTCTTTTTGATGTCCAGTAAGTGCAGACCTCTCTATGACAGGCCTCTTGAGGACCAAGTGACATTTCTAGAGTTTCTTCAGGTTATTTTTAAGTAGCACCAGTGATATATTTCTAATGTAGGTGTCTGGGAAAAGGGGCACTTGACTGATATTTGCGTATTCTTTGTCACCTGAAAAGGAGCTTTTTTTTTGTTTGTTTTTTTTGTTTTGTTTTTAAAAAATAAACACATTTACTGTTAGGTCCAAGTTTATCAAAAGCAAAACAAGTGGTCCCAAAAAGAAATTTCATTATGCAACAAATTGTTATGCATGACAAAATGTAATTTCTGTGTGCAGTTTTTTGGAGTTTTTTTTTTTTAAAGTGATACTCGATGTTTGTGGTGAAGAAATTGTAAGAAGAGAAAAAAAATTATGTGAGTGAAAGAAACAGCTCAAGTGAGCAAGCGCACTTTAAAAACCTGTGGTGTGCCTGTCACAATCCAAGATGCTGTTTGGATTGAGAAGAAATGGCAAAACTGGTGTTCTGTGGTATCTAAAGGTGCTTAGACATTTTTTGTTTTTGTTTGGGGGGGGGGGTCTCTTTAAGAAAAATTGATTCACTCAGGGGTGGTGGGGCGCTACCTGCCATGTGGTTATGGGTTGTCAACTGTTCTTGTCATTTCAGTCTTGTGCGTACAGTGGAGTTCACAGTCTGTACATCTTTGGTGGTTTCTCCTGTAGCCCTTTGAGAAGGAATGCGGTTTCATTGAGTTCACTCAACTTTACCAATTGATCAAACTTTTCATTTTCTAAGAATGCTTCCTTTTTTTTTATTTCTGGTTTCTTAAACTGCCCCCCACCTCCCTCCCATATGATCGGTTTCAGCTAACATGCATATCCATCTCAGTGATTTCACCCTCTTTATGAAAGCTCTTCTTGACCAGGTGTAGTGAGTGGTTTTACTTTTGCTACATTCTTATTCAGGAGAGTCCGTCATGATTACTTAAGGTTATTGTCATGCCATATACAGTACTGTCAGTTCTTATAATCCTCCACTTGGGGGCAGCACACACAAGTACTGTCCTCAAGACTCATTTAATTCAGTGAGGGCAGTAGTTGTGAGGTTTTGCACTATTGAGTGTTGTAAATAATTTTGTATCATTTGTTAATGTCCTTAATTCTACTGTTGTCCCATATTTATTTTCATTCTGTGTAGTTCAAAGTAGTCTCTGTGAGATGGCTTTGCTACCGTTTAAAATAAATCAGATGTTTCGAAATAAATTCTGATTATTTTTTTTTGTTGCCTTTTTATTTTGAATAATTTGACATGATAAATGGATGGAAAATATGAAGTCTGGGAGTGGCGCAGGTAACTTGGATGGTATCCAGCCTAAATAATTACACACCTTTAAACCCTCTTTCAATTCATGTCAGTGTTTGCTGAGAAATTTGTCTTAACCGCTGCCTCCTACTTAGGATTTACTAGCATGCATGCAGAGAGCATTTTAGCTTGCATTCAACAGAATCAGTAATGAGTAGTAACTGGAAACCCCAGGCATGGAAAAATACAGATTCTTTAGTTCGTATGCAGATTATTCATGATTGAGCCAAAGCCTGATGGCTGCTCGTGTCTAGGTGGTGGAAACATTAAAACTTAAAAGAATACACTGAATAGATTTCTGTAAAGATTCTGACACTAAATGCAGCCTCTTGATATGAAGAGCAGCTCATTTTCCAGGTAGTATCAATCAACACAGTACTTCCTGTTAAATGTGTTTACCTTTAGATATTGATGTAACTTACATCTGGCTAGTTAGGGTAAGTGTGTAGAATCCAGTGTTAAGAGATTCATATAGTAGCTAACAGGCAGAATCCAGATTTACTGAAACCTCATAATTCACTGAAAGCCCGAGTGACATAACTTTAGGAGAAAGGCCCCTCTGCTTGAACAGTGCTGTTAGATACCGGTTGTATGTGGCCTTAGAGCATCATCTAGTGGAGAATCTGTAGCATAACCTTCAAAAGATTCTTAATTTCAGATTTTCACTTCCTGGTTGAATGAAGTTGTAAATGCACTGGAATGCTACTTTGCATCTGGTTTTAAATATGTAATTCATACAGTGATGGTTTCTGTATTTATAAAAAAGTGAAAGTGCCTCTAAAATTGATCAGTGGTGTAACAAGTGACACCTGCCCTAGGTGACCAATGGTGTCACATGAGCTAAAATGCCATTAACCACAAAAATAAAAGTATGGTTTCTTAAAGCTGAGGAGGGGAAATGATTGTTGAATTTGATATTGCAGTGAAACAAGAAATGAATCTATATTTATTTATTCTATTCTAGGTACTCAAGCAGCAGTGACATGCATTGCAACAGTCTGCAAGCTGAGCGGCGTGTTTATGTTGTTCAGCTGTCCGGGTTATTTGAGGGAGCAGGTTCTGCAGTGGTCCGCTGATAGGCGCAGAGCTGAAACATGCCTAAAAGGAAATGACATGTAGATATGAATTGAAATATATATATATTTTAAAAATATTGCTGTCAAAAGAAAGAAAGCTTATTAAAAGCACTGATTGTTACTAAGGTAGAAAATGGCTGCATAAAAGAGATGCCAAGAACAGAAGTAGCAGCTTAGTTTACCTATATATCCCTTGGCTGCTGCCTTGTTACTTTATCAGAGAGAGCACCAAGTTTGATATTTGACAAAAGTCTCATACTGGACACAGACACTGAAACTGTGATTTTATTACTGATGAAAAAAAAAAAAAAGCCTCTCTCTAATACAGTTTGCTGACAGCAGCTGTAATTATAAACATGACAAAAATAAAAACACACCTGCTGCAAAGGCCAAAATGATGGCAACCCAGCCTATGATGTAGGACCAGGAAAAGCGCCAGTCCAAGAAGCGTTTGCCAAAGAAGGTAACAGTCACACCGGTGTAAATTGCCAAAGCCAGCAGAGCGAGAAAACCTGCGAATAGAGCGCGCGCGCACACAAAAAAACCCTAAGTAAAACATGAAGACACAAAGAGCTGCACACTTCATTGAGCCCTTTTTTATGTCGCCCCAAAACAGAACAAAATCAACACTAGAAATTTCATTCAATTAGTTTGAATGAATAAAATGTTCTGGATGATTTCTACAATGGGAGGTGATCCCAAATTAACTCCCATTGTAGAAAAGCCCAAGACAGGGAGAACAGCCTGATGCAGGGCACATTTTGTGATCCAATCACTCTTTGTTTACCTGATAGGACGAGGGCGATGCCACCTGTGCGGACTCTCCTGTTCTTGGTGCCATTAGTGAAGGCGCTCAGGCCGAGCACCACGCCGGCGAAACAGCTCAGCACAGCCAGCAGCATGAAGGCCCGTGTGGCATCCCAGAAAGCTGGAAATGAAAAAGACGAGTATGCATGTGCAGATTATGCACCTCATGTCTCATTAAGTATCATGTAGAAATCATATTTAAAGTGACAAAACCTGCCACAATTTTGATATCTACAGAACCCTCATGACTCTTCTGTTAAAAATAGGCAGCTGATTAGTAATGAATGATTGCATTCTTTTATTTCAGCTTTCTATGGTGACCTAATTTTTTTCTCCTCTCCTCTGTTCTCTGTTGCACCATGTAAAAAAATTCTGCATATATTCAAGCAGTTTTGTTACAATTACATTTATGATTGTTATTTCTCTTGTCCAAACGCCACTTTCTGAAGTAAGCTACTCACCTACAGTTATGGTGTGGGCATGGCATTTGTGGTTGATGCAGAATCTCCAAAGCCCCTGATTGGCCGAGCTACCAGAGTATCGATACTGCATCCAGAAGTCCGTTGCTGTAGAAACTATGAGAAGCACGAGGGCGGCAACACCACAGAGTGTGCCTCCTCCTGCTAAAGTATACAGCATTGTGGAGACTTCTGGGAAGAGACTGTCCCCCTAAACATTCAGTAGCTGCTGGGGGAAAAGAGGACAGAGTGGGGAAAAGTACATTCAGAGTTTGTGGATATTATTTAAACATTCATGTCGTGAAATATCAGCTGCACACAGTCATTAAATTTTGGGAGAGGGGTTTGTCTTTAAATTTTCTCTCCTTTGGACCCTTGAGATCCCCAGATGATCATATAAAAATGCAACAAAACTGAGCTCTTCATCTGCCACTTCAACTAAAGATGTCCATGACACATCTACATCTATTTCTACTAAGACAGCAAATGGCTGGCAAAAATGTGAAGGAATGCAATCTCTTTCAAAACAATTTAAAACTCATTTTCCTTTTTAAATATCAAGACATTATCTTTTAATGAAAAAAAGCCATGTACTGTTCAAAAATGAAATCTCACATCACCACATCAGATAAGTAACTGAGTCGTGCCTTTAATCTGATTCTAAAATTGGTCGTATCCACAAAAAAAAAAAGCACTTGACCCAAACTGCCGTATGACAATAAGCTTGCCTAACAGGCAGTTTAGAGCTATTGTTCATCGCTAATTCCCCTCTGTGCACCACAAACTAATCTTCCATTACTGAGCAAATGAACTGTCAGCACTGCTGCTCTCTGTCAGCCAGCCAGTAAACCAGCATTTACACCACACATGGACTTTTCCTGAATTTCTCACAGCAGAACTAAAATGATCAGATTCCCAAACATCCAGAGTCCCAAATGTGCCGGACAAGTAACTTGAACCAGCATCAGGGTCCCAGGCCCAGTTTGTAAGCTGTACAGATCCTTTCCCAGTTGAAAAAAAAGAAGAAAAAAGCACCGGTTTTGACACTTCCTATCTTCAAAATATTTGTAGGGCTTGCTGTTCACCAAAAGCAGGTTTGTCCATTTGCTTTTTAAGGCCTCAAAGAAGCTGGCTGTTTCCTGGCTGAAACACTAAGTTAAGGTTTGTTTTTTGTTTTTTACTGATACCTCTGGTTTGGCTGGTCCCTCTCCAGGTTTGCTGGCTGTAACTGTGTGCGTATCCTTTTTAAGCCCCCGTACCTCTGGCCCTCATTGTCCACTGCACAAAAGAGGGAATGATCGAGCGCAGCATGTGAGTGATGCTAAATCCCTCTCTTGCTCTCTTCTCTGCAGTTGCCTCCATCCTTTCATCACCCCAGTGCATCTCTAAACTCCTGTCCTATTATTCCTTCCCTCATTTTTCAACTTTTACTCAAAAATAGTTAATCGGACGTGGCATGCTGTGCAAACGTATAAGTTTCTCTTCTATCAAAGGCCAAAAACTACACTACTGCAACGGCAGCAATAGGAGTATGCTGGATAGTCACTAGCAGTCCTATGTTGGCAATTGTCCAGAGGAACAGTGGAAAAGTTGAACTTGTGTGCACCCTGCACTTGCATGTAACTGTGTTCATTTTGCACCAGCCTGTGTGCACAGGCACTAAGGTCAGTTTCAAGCAGTGATGTACATTCACTAGCCATTTCATTAGGTATATTGGTTCCACTGCTTGTTAATGCCAATATCTAATCAGCCAATCACATGACAGCAGCTCAGTGTATTTAGGCATGTAGACGTAGTCAAGATGACCTGCTGAAGTTCAAACTGGGCATTTAAATGACTTTGAACATGGCATAGAAACTGGCGATTTTCCCCACAACCAGGGTTTACAGAGAATGGTCAGGAAAGCAGAAAATATGGTAGGGTCAGTGAGCAGCAGTTCTGTGGGTGAAATGGTCTTGCTGATGCCAGAGGTCAGAGGAGAAAAGCCAGACTGCTTCAAGCTGTCTGAATGAAACAACCGGTCATTGCAACCGAGGCATGCAGAAGAGCATCCCTGAACGCACAGCACGTCAAACCTTAAGACAGATGGGCTACAACCACAGAAGACCACACCAGATGTCACTCCTCTCAGGAAACTGACAATTTGAACAGAATCACCAAATTTGGACACAATATGATTGGAAAAAATGTTGCCTGGTCATCATTTCTACTGCAATATTTTGATGGCAGGGGTCAGAATTTGGCACAATAATGAAAGCATAGATCCATCCTGCCTTGTGCTGTTTCAGGGTGCTAGTGGTGGCGTAATGGTGTGGGAGATATTTTCTTGCTCCTTTAGTACCAACTGGGCATTGTTTAAATGCAGCCTACCTGAGTATTTTTGCTGACCATGTCCATCTATTTCTGACCGCAGTGTGCTCATCTTCAAAGCTCGAATCAGGTCAAACAGGTTTCTTGAACAGTTTGACCTCCACAGTCACCAGATCTCAATCCAGTGGAGCACCTTTGGGATGTGGAGAAACTGGAGAGTCACTTCATGGATGTTGAGCTGAAAAATCTGCAGCAACTGCGTGATGCTATTGTGTCAATATGGAGCAACATCTCTAGGGGATGTTTCCAGCACCTTGTTGAATCCATGCTACAAAGAATTAAAGCACTTCTGAAGGTAAAAAAGGGTCCAACCCAGTACTAGCGAGGCGTACCTAATGAGTGGCCAGTAAATGTATGTGATGCATACAGTAAAATTTAAAACACATGCATTTTTTCACTTGATATCTTTATTTTATCAGTCAGTTTCACAGTGTCCATTAAAAGAACTTGTGTTAGACAGTCACTACTTAATTATTTGAACAGTTTGAACCCTAATGACCCCTTGGCACTTCTCTTACTTGTGACACATTTGTGCATATTATTACAAGTGGAGAGTGACACTGAATATCCCATCAAGAGTCATAAATAAGGTCAAATGTAATGCACAATACGATAACCTACACCCCTCATCCTCTCACCCCGCACTCATCTCTCTGTCTCACACATGCACCAGGTCTTTACAGTTACTCAGTAAAACAGAAGCTAAAAGTTAAAGAAGTCAACAACACTGCCGTTTCACACTGTGCAGTCCTGAAGCATCTCTTTAAAGTGCATCATTACCATTGTTTTGACATTAGTCTGCTGACATCTTCTCTCTCATTTTTGTATAAAAGACGAATGTTGTAGACTCTCACGGCTGTCTACATTCAGTGTTTTTTAAGGTTTGCTAATGAATCCCTAAACTTTCTGGCACGGCCTAACGATACTCTATTTTGAACCTTTATGTAAATGACTAAAAAAACTGTTTTATACATGTAAGTGATGCTGATGGGTGCAGAGATGTGAACTTGCAGCTGACAAAGCATGTGGTAAAATACCAAAATAAAGCTGCAAATGAAAAAATAAATCTGTTAATCAATCCAGACATCCAAAAATCTATACAACAGTTACAAAAAGGCACATTATGATATGCATAACCAAAAGTGGCTTCTTCCCTGAACAGGGAGTTCTGTTGCTGCTTCCTGTTGAAATTATAAAATGAATCGCTCCGTTAAAATCCTAAATTCTTCCTTCATTTACTTTCATGTTTTGAGTGCATTTACTTGGACATTGTGAGAAGAGCTAAAAAAAATTTTCAAAATATGCTTGCATTAACCACCTCCATACTCTTACCCCACATGTGCCATTTAATCTTTGCTCAACTTTTAAAAGCCACAAGCAGAAAGGTATTAAGCGAACACACAGAGACATTCTATGTATATTTAAGAATTCAACCTCACATGGATTCCAAATAGAAACCTGAGATTACGCTTTTTCCTTCTTTTTGTGGCATCTCCAAAATATTCTTTTCCCTTAAATTTTATTCACACTACAAAGCCAAATACAGATTTCCAGAAATCCATGTTTACGTGAGCACACACTGGCACAAACCCAAAGACATATACAGAGATTCCTTTGTGCGTGCGTGCACACACACACACACACACACACACGTATAAACTGTCCTCTTTAAAGTGACCGGCCTTTCTGGCTCAAACACACACTCAAACACACACACACACACACACACACACACACACACACACACACACACACACACACACACACACCTTTAAACTCACTGACATATAAACAGGTTGATCTTCACGATATGCATGTGTGCACACCATAACACCTCGCAGCAGTCGGCCATTGCACGCTGTGATATGTGTGGACACTGTGCTCTTGTGCTCGCTGCTTCTCCGAATCTCAGGGGCCCGGAGCCCAGAGGACGACAGTTCGATCTGCAGACGAGGAGAGAAAGGTCCGATCGTGTGGGTGCCACCTACACTGGATCACCTTGTCCCAGTGCTCCCCTGCCACTATCTGAGGGAGGGGCTTTGTTAGGTCACCTGGGGTCAGAGAGGGGTAAAAATCACACAGGGCTAGCTTACAAACACAAGTTAAATCTTTTCAAAAATGGGTTTTTAAATTCAAGCAATCTCATTTAAACCCTTGTGTGTAGCATGCATTCTGTCTGAACACTGCTACCTTGAAGGTCACTGATTATGATCCTGTTGTCATAGGAACCAGTGAGAAGATGATGGGCTCCGGGTGAGAAGCGCACAGAGCGTATGTCGCTGCTGTGCGGGCGGTACGTCTGGACTATGCGGCCTCCTCTAATGTCGTACAACATGCAGGTGCTGTCTTCCTGACCGGTGGCGAGCAGGCGGCCGCTGGGATCCACTGCCACTGAAGCAACTGCACTTCCTGAGTGAGCACAGTTGTAAGGAAGAAAGGTTATGTTGTTGGATGCAGCTTAAAACGTACTGAAACAAAAAGAAGCAGGGAGTAGTTTCTCTCAGTGAGAGCCTAAAGCTCGTATGCAGGCATGGAGAAGGTAATCATTTTTGTGTAGATATGCATCCAGTGTTCATTTGCAGAGGAAAACAGTGATGAAAAGTTTTGCATTTGTCATCAACTAATACTCAACTATAATGATAAAGACTTGGTGTTTTATTATTTTACTTTACTGACTTGCAGCACCTGATTATGGTTTTATTTGCTACTTGTTCAAGTTAATAAGAATTTCATAAGAGGCAGCAATAAGACAGTTGATAAGCTACAAACATGCAGGCAGGAGATAAACTGCTAGCACAGCATAGGTGTCCTTCATGTCACTATCAGACAGCTATTAACCCAGACAGCAAACAAGATTTTATTGAACAACTGATTTAATCATCATCTGAATGATTTGCTGCTCCAAGTGGAGAGATAAGATAGCTGAAGCAATGCTAATGCTAGGAGAGCAAACATGACAAGGAAGGCCTGCGTTTCTGCAGATTCACAAAATAACAACAGTAACTGGATTACTGAGGAGAGTCTTTTGCATCATAAGAATAAGGACTTTGTTTTAGGCAAGCTGACAGGTGAAGTAACAAAATGTTTACAGAATAAAAGTTAGAAATACAAAAATCTGACTTACATTTTCATTTTTGTCTAGATTTAGTCAACAAAACTCATAGAGATTCCAGAGAAAATCCTACAAATAAAGTGCCAAATTTATAAGTATTTACAACACTTAAAGGGCCAGTGTGCAAAATATGACCACTAGATGTCAGTAGATTACAGACTAAAGCAACTGAATTCTGTTTTTTTTCTCCCGAGTATGTAATGCTAGCTACGGTGGCCGTTGTAGGACAAATTAACTCTGGCCAACATTCATGTGTAGTGAGTGTAGGCTGTCAGTCTGCTGTTTACCTGCTGTCCACATCTATTTACTCTGGAGGAGGCTGTAAAACTTTGTGAAAGGAGTCCAATACCAGTCAATAAGTAAGAGAAGCTCACTTCTGTCCCATGACAGTGATACTGAGGTGAGCTGTTGAGGATATCATGAACTTTTCTGTCGGTAAGTGTTGTTTTTGTCGCTGTTAGTGAAGTGAATCTAACAATGTTGGACTCAGACACTTAGCAAATAAACTCTCATGCAATGTGAGAATATAATCGAACTATTAATAAGTCAGAAGGTATATGTAAATATCAATGTATAATCTGCAGACAATAAATAACTGTGACAATATAAACATGTTTATGCATGTTTTTGTAAGTTACAGCCCTGACTTCAGTTCAGGAGATGAGCCCTGAGGTGAGGAGCAGTGGTGAAGGAGGCAGATGAAGAGAAGGAGGAGAAAGACAGAATGAGAAAGAGATGGTGAAAATATACATTTACAATTTAAAATGCAATTAGGCAGAACGGTGATGTCCATCTCGGCCACTCTATTCAAGATGGCGGGGCAACAAGGCGGTTTCCACAAATGGATTTTTAATGGATTAATTCTAAGTTCATGACAATGCATCAGTTTGTTGAAAGATGTAACTGCACACCAAACAATGTTTATTTATGGGATTTATGACATTCATTTTTTTCTATTAAATAACCTAAAAAATTACTTACTGTACTTTTAAAATATTTTTGAATTACTTAAAGCATCAGTGGACGTCTGCCTTTACTTTTTCTTTTTTCCCCCACCTCTATTTTATGGGTGTTGTGCTCTTCATAAAACTCTACTACTCTGACCTGTAGCAGTGTGGTACAAACCATTTGTAGTTTCAGTCACGATATATGACTCACCTGTGCCATGCAAAGTTGTGCCCACCACCCGAACACAGCTGGGAACCCGCAGGTCCCAAAAGCGAACGGTTTTGTCCTGTGAGCCTGAGGCAATCATCCACCCTCCCCATGTGTACAGAGTCAGGATGTGACCTGTTTAAACAATACACAATGAGTTGTGTTTACAACAGCCCTTTTTATGTCTTTTTAACAACTCTGAATTAAAAGTTTGTACTTAACAGCTCTTTGGATTCATGTTTAGAACAGGTAGTTTTTAAATCTCTAATTAAAGCTTTATGAAAGACCCATGCTGGTAAACTTAATTACTAGCAAGTGTATTTCAAAGAATCTAGAGCAGGAGTTCTCAAAGTTTTCGTGATTGGGAGCCAACATAAGTGTCAGGGCTACAGTAACATAGTACGGTACAGTAGCACTTTGAGAACCCCGACCCAGAGTTTGCTCAAAACTGTCTGTCAGCTGCAGATAAAGAGCCGATGTACCGGTGTGTCCACTCAGGGCATGAAGGCCCTGTCCTCTCTGACAGTCAGTAGTGTAGATGTTGCAGTCCCCAGCTCCAGCACTGATCAAGATAGATCCTCCACTTTCAGGACCTTCCATAAAGGCCAGATCCCTAATGGTACCATCATGCATGCTGAACTCCAGGTCTGGGCCTGAATCAGAGGAAATACAGATGTTTCCAAACAGCTTAGTAACAGAAGAAACACGATAAGTTTTCTGCTTCAGCTTAAACTTATTTTGCTGATTTATGACTTATTGTGTGTACCTGTGGCATTGCAGCTGTCTGCATTAAAAGGCAAGACTTTGACATATTTATCATTGGAGCCAGTGGCCAACAGCTGTCCACAGTGGCTCCAGGCTACACAGTAGATTGAGCCCTTGTGATGTTTGTTTCGTCTGAAGCGCACAGCTGGTTGCTTCACTGCTCCAGAACTGCTAAAGAAGCAAACACATTATAGACACAGATGGGGGGNGTGAAACTAGGATGGCATAACTTCAAAAATCTATCTTTTAGAAAAAAAAAAAGTTGCTTGAATTTACATAATCTGGACTTTTTCCATGTGTGAACTTTAATTTTGATGAAAAATAAATCCTGTCTCCCTCCCCTCACCCTCAACCAGTCGCAGCAGATGGCTGCCCCTCCCTGAGCCTGGTTCTGCCAGAGGTTTCTTCCAGTCTTCCTGTTAAAAAGGAGTTATTCCTTCCCACTCTCGCCCAGTGCACTCTCATTTGGGTCAGCTTGTTGGAGTTTTCTCTCTATTATTGTAGGGTCTTTTCCTTACAATATAAAGCATCTTGAGGCGACTGTTGTTGTGATTTAGCAATATATAAATAAAGTTGAATTGAATTACAT
>JASGAU010357583.1:0-29119 GCA_030220045.1 Australoheros facetus
CTCAGGAACGAGTTCTTGCCCCAAGTGGAGGAGTTCAAGTATCTCGGGGTCTTGTTCACGAGTGATGGGAGAAGGGAGCGGGAGATCGACAGACGGATCTCGTTATCACGAGAAAACGATTACCGTTTTCTCGAGATAACGAGTTAAATAACTCGTTATCTCGAGAAAACCGTCAGAAAAAAGTTTATACGTACCATGGCCGCTCTCGGCTTCCGTAGTTTACCTTTTAGTAATTTGGCACTAATTTTAGGGGAATTCCTTCTTCTTCTTCTTCCGTTTAATACATGTTTAAAATTTATGTTATTGAAACGTCATCCTTCATTTTTGCTCATTTACCAGTCCATCAGCAGAACTAGCAAAGCGCTGGGCCAGTAATTGATGCCTGTATATGATGCATATTATTTGTTTGTGTTGCCACGCTCGTCACAGTAGCCTTTAACCTTTAGCTAGTGAAAAATTGATGTTGCAACAGATTGGCTGTCATCACGTCACATCAGCAACTGTGATCAGTTAACTTAGTTTCACCCTTTCGCAGATAAATCAGTACACCCTTGTTAAAGTCTGATAAAACAGTCCTGCAGTAACTCTGGCTTAGATGTTGCTTCACCTGCAGTTTGTGGTGCTGCATTTACCTAACTGGTGTTTCCAGTATTGTAATCTCATCCAAGCATCTCATTTATATCAGTGAGAGTTCCCAGTTTTTTGTTTTGGTCTTAATTTCACAGCTGTTGTTCAAGACCTATGCGTGCTTCTCAGATTAGAGGATTCAACTAGTAATTTTTCTCCGTGTGCTGAAACTGTTTTTTTTTTTTTTTTAGCAGCTGATTAATGGGTTTGTCTGAAAATGTCAGAAATAATTTGAAGATTACAGCTCAGTTTCATAACATGACAAGATGACATTTCATTAGAGCTGAGCTCAAGTTTTTATATACACGTAGAACAAGAATACAAAATCATATGATTTACAGGATAAAATATAGATTACAGAATAAATCTTCAGATTTCTTGTTTAGTCTGACCAGTAGTGCAAGACAAAGACAGTGTTTAAAGCTCTCTAATTTATCTCTTTAATTTTCCTCCATAGACATTTCAGTTATAATTTGCAGCTCTAATTTGATGCTTTTGTTTAGGGATGCACAGATGTTCAGAAGAATAATCCAGTCGATTTTATGTTTAATTCTCTATTTTTGGTTAGTTTACTTTGGGTCCCCTTTTTATGTCAGTGAAACAAATAATTCTTCATCAGGGCCAAACATAACCTGGAGCCAGTAAAGAAGTTGCTGCTGCTTCCTCTTTTTGTGCCAGTGACGGTGTTTCCATTAGTTGTTTCCTCTTTGGAGCCAACTGATAGTTTAAAGATAGTTTAAACGTGCAGAAGAGCGATGTTTTTAGCTGCTCCCATCCACTGCCAGTTTGTTTTACACCACAGCAGCACTGCTGACTTAAGAAGTGTTTAATAAAAGGTGTGCATGTGTGCAGACAAACTGTAAGCTTAGTTTTCTGGTACACTTTTCTGCAGGCTAGCAGCAGCCAGCATGTCTCCAGCAACAACAGCCTGTGCGGACTCAGCATTTACTCTTAAAAAAAAAAGTCACGCTTTATTCGCCAATTATTTTGCGGATTTATTTATTGATATACAATATAAATTTACTGCTATATTGTTAGATAAAGCTAGCGGCATATACAATAATAATTAAATTGTCTTTTTTGTGGGCCAGTAAAAATGTACAAGGCCCCAATAAAAGTCTGGTCTAGTTGTCCAGTGGCCTAGGGAGGAAAAAAATGTTGTGTTGACACAGCCTCTTTTTAAAATAACAGACCTATGTGAACATTTAGTCAGCCAAAGCAAATTAATAGTAGCTGTTGATGTCTTTTAAAGACATCTTCAGGATTTTTCCTGCATTAAAAAAAATGTTGGTGTACCTCCCAAATGAAAACAACCAGGATCGTGATTAAAAACATTTAAGCTGCTCATGCAGAAATAACAGCAAAATGCACAGACTTTCTGTTAAGTAAGGTAACGTAAACACATTGCCTTAAATATGTGTAGATTCTCCGTTTTGAGAGAGGGAAAAACCCTGCAGTTCTGGTTGATTTTTCCTTTGGGGGAAAGCCAAAACCTTTTGGGAGGTGCTAAATTTATCTCTCTGGATTTTGGAAATGCCAAATTCAAATGTGAATTATGGTGCTTGTTTAAAAAAAAATGAAATGGGGAAGTGATATTTNTCAACAGCTGGGAAATTATGAGATCATATTTCACCCTTTTCTCATTTTATTAACCAAAAATAATTTGTAGTTGCCATACCCATTTACACGTTTATTTTGGGGGGTTTTTGTGTGTTGTTTTACAAAAAAAGCATACATAAGCTTGTCTTAAGATGAAAACAGACACCTACAGTTCTCCATGTTAGTCTTTGCTCTGAGCAAACAGCCCTGTGAGGCTGCTGCTTCTGCTAACACGGAGTTCAGGGCTGTGCTTTTATCTGACAGTTTATTGCTGCAGCCTGGCTGAGCTGATGCCTCCCCTCAGGCTAATGACTTGTGTGGGGGAGCATTAAAGGAAAAGCTGCTGAGATTGAGATTAAATCACAGGCTGAGGCCTGAATCCCAGATGTCTCCTTAGTGAAACACGCGAGACAGGTAGATGAATAATCTGCAGCATATTAATCGTGTATCTTGCCACTGACACAAGTGGAAGGAGAGTTTATCGGACCTGTGGAGGCTGTATCCTGTTTGTCTCAGATACAATCTAGCCTCTGCCTCATCTGCATTTGTTCCCCTGAGATCAGTGCAGATTCAATAAAGGAAGTCACTAAGGGAAATTGTGTTTTTCTGGATGCAGCCCAGCATGGCTCTTTAGTAAAAGTGTCCCTGAGGTTGATATTGGATTTCTAGAGCAAAATTCCCACCAGATATTGGTGATTGGTGTTTAAAAAGAAAGAGGGGTTCCAAAAAAATAACAAAATATTTAGTTTTTATTATCATATGTGACAAAGAATAGAAGATCTTTATATTTTGGAAGCTAAAGTTGGTAAATGTTTGAATTGATAAATAGAAATGTTGCCAGCTGTTTTTTGGTTTTGTTTTTTTCCCCTGGTGAGCCAATTAATCTGCTCATTGTTTACAGTTGTCACCAGAGCTACAGAATTAAGTTAAATGATTGTGTTAATGAATGCTAACCGTATTGCTGAATTTTTGAATTTGAATGAAGGTTGGTCTTGACCCTTTTAATCTTAGGTTTGTATCAATGACAGGTCCTAAAAGTCCTCTTCATCTTTCTCTGGCTTTTTTGATGCCTGAGCTGACTCTCCCTTCTGTCTCCAGGTCACAGGCGTCATCCTGCTGGCTGTTGGCGTGTGGGGGAAGGTGAGCCTGGAGGCCTACATCACCCTGGTTGCTGAGGAGAGCACCAACGCGCCATATGTCCTCATTGGGACCGGAGCCATCATCGTTATATTCGGACTATTCGGCTGCTTTGCTACGTGCCGTGGCAGCCCATGGATGCTCAAACTGGTCAGTGAGAGAACAGTAGGAAACATTCCCAATCTCAGAGATGACCTTGCTTGATTGTTTTTCTTTTGTGTTTCTCAGTATGCCATGTTTTTGACCTTGGTCTTCCTGGCTGAGCTCGTGGCAGGAGTCTCAGGCTTTATCTTCAGGCATGAGGTGAGGAAGTGAAAATATTTTTTTTGATATGAGGTAAATCAGAGTGAATTCAGTTGGTTAGTGAGCTGTCTTGACCTTAAACTTTAAGGTGGAACACTAGGATCAAAACGAAACTACAACATCACACTGAGCGAATGTTTGTCATTCATTTCTATGAGTGACGGTGTTAAAACAAGTTCAGCAACACAAAAAGTAAAATCGTGCAGCCAATCCTGTGAGTGCGTGCAGAGTCTGAAGCAGAAAGTTGGTAACCACTGTGATACCTGTTTTTTCTCAGTGGGGTTAAAGCTTTGTTAAGCAAACTCATAGTAAGCCCCTCTGCTCATCAAAATGTGTAATTCCTTTGTTTTGAACTCATCAGATCAAGGCCAAACTGGGCATCGCCTATCAAAATGCAGTGCATAACTACAACAGCACGGAGGAAGGCAGGAGTCCAGTGGACATCATACAGAGGACGGTAAGTGGGAGATTTTCCATCACACTAATGGCGTTCCTCTTATCTGACTTTGTCTAAATGTATAAGCCAGAGGGCTCCTGTTTATATAAAAACATTTTAAAGGTCAACTTCACACAGAACGCACACAAGCACTGCAGCAGCGCTCTCCTTGAACCATGTTGCTCTTGTCACTAAAGGTGTTTTCCCAAAGGGGGATCTAAAACATGGCTTTGTTTTCATTTTTGTTGTGACTTGCTTCTAGCTGCATTGCTGTGGGATAAATAATTACACGGACTGGAACAATACAGAGTACTTTAAAGAGAACGGCATCCCCGCCAGCTGCTGCAAAGATGGTGCCAAGTGCTCACCAGACATTCTGAAGGATCTTGTGAAGGCTGAGAATAAGGTGTACACAACGGTGAGTTAGCAATAAACAGTTAATTTTTAAAAAAATGTATAACTCTATTTGTAAAAAGTTTTGAATCCATAATATTCTCTGTTTATTTCTCTGCCACATAGGGCTGCTTTGCACTCGTGACCAGCACAATGGAGGACAATCTGGGAATAATTGCTGGGATTTCTTTTGGAATTGCATTCTTCCAGGTACACACATATTTTGCTCCCAGTTAGCTTCTACACAGAAATAGATTGTGGCTGCAAACTAATAGAACAATTTGAAAATTTTAAGCTGGGTGTAGGAACCACTTAGTACTGTTTCCTGTAAGTAAGAATCAATCTATGTTAATGAAGTTAAATTTGATTTATGTAATGCCAATTCACAACAACAGTCACCTCAAGGCATTTTATATTGCAAGGTAAAGACCCTGCAATGTTGGAGAGAAAAATCAAAAAACAAAACAATTCTATGAGCAAGCACTTGGTGACAATGAGAAGGAAGAACCGCCATTAAAAAGAACCAGCAGAACCAGGCTCGGGAAGGGGCAGCCACAGGGAGGTGAGGACAGCACAAACTGTGGGAGAGTAACAAAAGTTTATGACATCAGAAGTGAAGAGAGGAGTGGAGAAGAAATGCTCAGTGTATCATGGGAAGTCCCCCAGCAGCCTAAGCCTACAGCAGAATAACTAAGGGAGGGTTCAGTGTCACCTGATTCAGCCCTGACTATAAGCTTTATCAAAAAGGAAAGTTTTGAGTCTAATTTTAAAAGGCACAGTGTCTGTCTCCCAAATCCAAACTGGGAGCTGGTTCCGCTGGAGAGGGGTCTGATAGCTAAAAGCTCTGCCTCCCATTCTACCTTTAGAAACTTTAGGAGCCAAGTGCGCCTGAAGTCTGAGAGCAAAGTGTTCTGTTTGGATAATATGGAACTAAGAGCTCTTTAAGGTACAATGAGGTGTTCAGTGTTCAATTCTGCATTTTCATTGGCTTCAATTCTGGAGCCAATGAAGAGAAATTAATGCTTTCTTTCAGGTACATGTTAGTACTCTAGCTGCTTTTCTGAGAGTTTTTAGGACAACCTCATAATAAGAAATTACAGAAGTTTGCCTCAAAGTAACAAATGCATGAAGACCGGATGTTTGTACTGGACATGAAAGAAGGCAGTCCTCATTCAGCCGGGTGTTCTTCTGGAAATAAATAGGCAGATGATAGCTGCAGCGGCACTTGTTGTTCTGTTTTTCTTTACTTATTATTGGAAATGGGCTCAAACTCCTCATCACTAAAACTTTAGAAGAAACTAAAAGGCCAATGTTCAACTGGAGGGTTTGTCTTGAATTTTGACTTTGCCGTGACCCATCGCTACTAACCAACAAAACAGGACAGATGAAGGTAAAGTGTGCAAATCTGAATGTATGGGATTCCAACAAAGGAAATCTAGTTGGGTTGTGGCAGCAGAAAGCTATGATGTGTTCTCCAGCTGTTCTTGTGACAGTGCCAAGGGGGCGTAGCATGGAGACTGAGAGCAGAGGAAACACAGCTGTGCGTCTTGGCCCTGATTCAGCAGTTATTGTCCTCGTACAGTCTGCATTCTGATGTCCAACTCAAGTTTATTGATCCACGTTGTGCAATTTGGATTCCAGTGTAGTTAAAATATTGCTAAAATCACATGTAGGTCATTTTTACACAAAGCAGCAACCTGCACTTCCTTAAGTGGCCACTTGAGGCTTTCCCCAAAAGCAAGTCGGTCACCATAGTCTCCCATGTTAGAATACCCAAATTTACAGCATTTAGAAAGCTGTAAAGTTTGTGAATTGCCCCCAATTTTTTTCAACTCCACTTAATAATCATCTTTCACACCTGTTGGACCTGTGGACAGGTTCTTAGAAGAACTATCTCCACACCGACACCACAATGGTGGTATATGAAAAGTAGTATATGAAAACTTTACCACTGACAGACAGTTTAGTTAATGTTTACAGTTACTCGTAGCCTGTCGGAGCACTAATGTGGCTGCAGAGCTGTGACTTACAGAGTAGGAAAACTCTGCAACCCGAAGTGTTTTCCAGTTAAGATAAACATAAAAATCTTTTGAAGTCTCCACAAAACCTGAATAAACAACATGACTACAATAATGATGGAAATTATTTAAGCACCCAGGATAAAATTAGTAAAAAGAGAATCAGTTTAAAATGTATTTTTAAAAAAGACCCAAAGGACAGATTAATTATGAAATATATTTTGAGCACTTCACCCCCCAGGTGAAGTGCTCAAAACACCTTAACTAGGAGGCATCTTGTTCAAGATGACCAAACAACCTCCTCGAATGACTGAAGTCCTCCCATCTTATCTCTAAGGGTGAGCCCCAGACAGAGGAACCTCATTTCTGTCACTTGTGCCCACAGCTTTGTTCTTTTAGTCTCTACCCACAGCTCGTGGCCACTGGTGAGAGCAGGAACGTAGATCTTCCGGTAAATCGTCAGCTTCGCTTTTACACTCAGCTCTCTTCACCTCAGCAGATTGGTACAGCAGCCACGTTACTGCTGACAATGCATCAGTCCATCCAGCATCCTTCCACACTAAATAAACAAACCCACAAGTTGTAAAATGTTAGAGAGTCAATTAAAGTAGATCTAAAAAAAAAGAATAATAAAAATGCAACAAAACAGAATAATTGAATGCAATGAACTGATTACCATAATGTGGGCTGAGATGTCATCTACAAATGAACACTTGTAGTTTTCAGTTCAGTGATCAAATCAAATATTTATGATTAAATCTTAAAGTTTAAATAGACAATAAAACAAAGCCGTGGGATTTAAGCTACTTGTTATTCTTCATTAATCTGCCCTTTGATCCAGTAAATATCCAGCATCTTGCCAATGAATAAAAGATGGCAATAAATCCATGAAAAAACAACAAAAATAAATAAATGTTTGATTTGAAGTGACTTAAGGTTTCATGAGGCCACAGAAGATTTCCAGATTTTTGTTTGGGATGCAGCTTGAAATTGTTCTGTGACTTCTGGTTTCAGCTCATTGGGATATTCCTGGCCTGCTGCTTGTCTCGATATATCACCAACAATCAGTATGAGATGGTTTAACAGTCACCTTCCACAGGTAAGTCTTTTATGTGAGAAAGTTATCATTAGGACTAAATCATACAGATTTCTTTGAGGAGGAGTTGAAATGGGTTTTCTGCTTCTGTTTGCAGGTCACTGATGAGCCGCTCCTGGTGCAGACTGAGTTGGGATTTTAATGTTTTGTGTGGTGATTTTAATGTCACCGCTTCTTCTTTTACTCAATCTCACAGAAGGGAAAAATGTCTGAGGGCCATCAAAAAGGGAGATTACCTAAAACGTAGTGTAACAAAAAAAAAACGATCAGAACATTTCACAGGTCATTTGTTATTTCTGGGAGTAAATTTGGGAAATTCCATTAAGCATTTATGTTGTGCATCAGTGTCACTTTTTTTGATTTAATTAATTTGTCAACACTTTCATGTACTGTTTTGCAGTTGCCTTATTTTGTAGTTTTGCTAGTAGCCTGTAGCTGAGCAGATGAAATGTAGATGATAATCTGTTGTTAAACTTCTGTGTATCTTTATGTGAAACCTTTATAAGCCCAAGAAATTGACAGGAGGTCGGCATCCTGAAATCAATTGTACACAATTTATAGGAGTTGTGTGGGAAAACGAGCCTTACCAGTCATGTGATGAAGTCCCGTTCAAAGCTTGCGTTCATGTGTGCCAACTACAGCCGGCTTCTTACGACGATTTTCAGTGATAGTGTTATTCTTGTGTGGATGCATGTGAAATACTTGAAAATAAAAGATGAGATCCAGTGTTTCTGACAGTGTGTGTTCTCAGCAGCCGTCTGCGCAGCTGTTTGCTCCGAAAAGAAAAGAAAAAAGCAACACAAATATTCTGGCAGCAGAGGTTATTTGGCAGACAAACATGCCAGTTATTTGGGGCCTTCTGAAGGATCTATATAAACTTCCAAGATAGGAAAGCATCCTGGTTTTTCCACAGTGAAGGATTAAAAAAAATGTACTGAGTGACCAAAGGGGAATTTATCATCCATGTTCTCAAGCTCTGAATCTTTTGATAATGCAGTGAGACATGACCAGCAGGTATACCACTAAATTACACACTAAAAATCTGATGTGGCTTTCAAAGTTTACCCAGAGGTGTGGCTATAGGAGGTGAAAAATGCCCCCACCCCCCCAAATTGTCTCGGTGTCATTCGCTAGCTTCTGTAATTTGCAGTGGTGAACTTAAAACAAAGGTTGCATGCCACATTGTTTTTCACTTCTGCCACACAGTACAGTAAAACACATTAACAGTTGTAACAAGACTGCACTTTGTTAATTCAATCACTTCACTGTTGAATTTCATGCTTCATTGCGGAGGTCTGTTTGCAATGGTTTGAGATTTATTTCTAATGCACATTTTCAGTGTAATGCTTGGAAGACTCGGGGGTATTTTAGCCAAAAAAAAAAAAAAGCCTAAGTGTCTTAATTTCAGGTTTCACTGTATAGCAACAGAAATACCCAGTGGGTGCATCTGACATGATGTGCGTGTGTGTGCAGGAGTTATAACCACCAGTTATATCTTGGTGTTTTGGTTATTTTTGTTGAGTCAGTGTTGACATAATAAATCGCAAAACAGGCCAGGCTGGTTGGACCCAAAACGTTTGCATGAGCATGAATATGTGAAAAAGCATAGTTGATTGTTTAAATCCAGATTTTGATTTCATTCATTTACTTAAGCAGCACTTTTTGATTTGTTGTCGCAGGGCAACATTATGTAGTTTGACCACTTTTCTTAGGGTAACAATAGTAAAGCAGTGCTTCTACTGTAAACTCTGGTCCTTGGCACTGCTTGTTTTTGGTTTTTAGGCGCTTCACTGCTACAACACACTTAATTGCGTCATTTAATACACAGTTGATCCACTTAAATCAGGTGTGGTGGAGCAAGGATTGGGGTCCTCAGGAGAACCTCTGTGTTAACATTTTGAAAACACTGAGAGGTAGAATATATAAGTAGGAAAACCATGCACTAACATGAACTTATGGTAACTTACAGGAAATTGACACAAACTTTATGGGAGGAAAGAATGTGATTGGACAGTTGGGGTCAATCCCTCAGTGAGGACAGTGAACTTGAAAGCGAGCTAAGAGTTGACCCTAGAATCAGGTTTAAGGAACATTTAGGAGGTTGAGGTCAGATAAGGGTCAGACATACATGTGATATGTCTGGGCAAGCAATAGTGCATGTATGTAAATGTGTGCACGTGTGTGTCTGGAGCTTAAGAGAGGGCTTTATGAAGGGAGCTGTAAGGTACCAGGACACAATGGTACTGTACAATGACAGAAATGTGATATCCTCTATGTTTCATGAAGTTCCACACACAATAATTGTCAATGTTAGACACATTCATGGAGAAGGAGAGAGACAGCTCATGATCCAAAGCAAATCACATCATCTGTCTCACATGATGGACGCAGCATTATGGCACGGAAATGTTGTAGCTGCCAGTGGAACCAGACCGCTGGTGTTCATTGATGATATGACTGCTGATAGAGGTAGAAGGATAATTTGTCAAGTGTACAGGTCTATACTCTGGTCAGATTCAGCCTAATGTTGCAACACTGATCAGACTGTGCAAATGCATGATGACGCAAAACACACTGTAAAAGCATCCCAAGGATTTCTCAAGGCAAAGAACTGGGATATTCTTCAAAGGCCAAGTCATTCATCCGATCTCAACCCAACAGAGCATACATTTCCATTATTAAATACAAAACTGAAAGCAGCAAGACCCACAAACAGCAATTGAAGGTGGTTGCAGTAGAGGCCTAGCAGATCATCACAAGAGAAGAAACAACATTTTGTGATATCCATGGGTTTTAGACTTCAGGCAGTCAAGATGTTAAGGTTTTCATTGTGAGTGACCAGAATGGACAAGATTAGAAATGAGTACAGCAGCGAGACAGTTCAGGTTGAGCAAGGCAAGGGTGAGATGGTTTGGACATGTGCAGAGGAGGGATAATGGATACATTGGACAAAGGATGTTGAAGATGGAGCTGCCAGGCAGGAGAAAAAGAAGAAGACCAAACAGCAGGTTCATGGATGTAGTGAAGGAGGACATACAGGTGGTTGGTGTGACAGAAGAGTATGCTATGGACAGAGTGAGATGGAGGTAGATGATCTGCCATTGCGATCATATGTAAAATTGTCATTTATCTATAATTTAATTACTTCAGCATAGTATGAAAAATGGGCAGCATGGTGGCGCAGTGGTTAGCACTGCTGCCTCACAGTTAGAATACCATCTTGGCCCAGGTGGAGTTTGCAAACTCTGTGTGGAGTTTGCATGTTCTCCCCGTGCTTGCGTGGGTTTCCTCCGGGTACTCCGGTTTCCTCAAAGACATGCACTTACTGGGGTAAATTGCCCATAGGTGTGAGTGTGAAAGGTTGTTTGTCTCTCTGTGTTAGCCCTGTGACAGGCTGGCGACTTGTTCAGGGTGTACCCTGCCTCTCGCCTATGACAGCTGGGATAGGCTCCAGCCCCCCTCCCCCGCGACCCTGAACAGGATAAGCGGAAGCAGATGGGTGGATGGATAATATGAAAATAGGAAAAGTGGTAAAACTTGTGAAAATGCAGCTTAAAGTCCAACAAGTCCACTATTTGGAGCATTTTCAAACTAAAAACATCTTATAGGATTCACATCTCTTCCTGAGAGATGCACCATTACGCGTGGATTAATCTCCACAGCATTAAAACACTGGATGTGTGATGACGCGTTTCTGGTTTGTTATTCTTCCTGGAGTCCTCTTCAGAGGAGTTTCTTGCATCAGCGGGGACGCTTTACTTGAACCAACAAAACCCAACCGCCAGGGGGCAGTGCTGTGCAGTATGAATCTAAGCCAACTGGGTTCAGACTGAAAGACGAGTTCGGACTATGCTTACTTGAATTTTAAACTATCTACAGGTTAAATTCTTGACAAACCCGACCGTGCAAAGTGCAGCCCCGCAACTTGAATCAGTGTTGCCTTCAGGGGACAAACGGTCCGGAAAAGATGAGGCGTATACAGGGTGCAGCTAATTGCAGACAAGCCCAGAACAAATACCTTTGACTGGCGGCTGCCAGTTCTCCTTTCATTGGTCAGTTGTGGATCAGACGCTGCATAAGTCCCGCCTCCAACTGTCATGGAGACCAAATGGCTCTGCAGAAAAACCCAGAGAGGGTGGAGTTTTATTTTTTCCAACCCGGCTGCTGGGTATAAAGAGAGGCTTAACTGCCAGTCAGCTGAAGAAATTTGTGTTTTTCTTCCCGGTGTGTGGTGTGCTGCCTGAGGAGACCTGATTTAACCAACCTGCACGCCAAGAAAGCTTTACCTCAGGTTTTCAGGTCAGTCTGCGTTCTTTATGCCTCTCTGATTAAAGGGTGTTAGGATTTCAGCAGCAGGAAGTCTAGGTCATAGTGATGTTTCCGGCACGCCATAAAATGAAAGTGATCATAGTGAGGACATCTTTTTTTAATTAAAGATGTGCACCCGCTGCGTCTTTCTCCTGCAGCCAAGCATTATTCCAGTGTGCTGCAGGTGCTTCATTGTCCGTGCTGATTATGTAAAGCTGTGTCTCAGAGGGATTTGGCCTCGCTCTGCTGCATTTCTGCAGTCTGCTCAACCTCCTGCACCTTTCCTGCATCCTAATCTTTCCTCCCTTCATCTTGCAGATCACCAAAAAGCGCTAAGCGGCTCTGCCTTAAAGATACACCCCACCGGCCTGCGCTACACCGTAACCTACAGCCTTCAAAAATGATGCAGATCAGCAGCGACTCTGTCGGCAACAAGCACTCCCTCATTAACGTCATGCACCGCTTCATAGCGGCCACCAACAACATGGACGAGACAATCATGGTGCCCAGTCTGCTGCGAGACATGCCGCTGGACGAGCATCAGGCCAACAACAACGAACCGCCGTGCAGCAACAAGCAGAGGGACATGTACGAGCACTACCTGCTCCTCAAGTCCATAAAAAACGACATGGAGTGGGGTCTGCTGAAGAGGGAGGTGAGCAGCGGTGCCAGCTTCCTGGAGATGGCGGTGAAGCGGGAAGAGCAGCAGCAGAACGGAGACCTAAACATGGAAGAGAACTCTGACCTGGAGCATCAGTTTCATTATCACCTCAGGGGACTGTTTGGCGTGCTGTCCAAGCTGACCACGCAGGCAGATCACCTCACCAACAGGTACAAGAGGGAAATCGGAGGAGGAAACTTCATGAGATAGAAGTCGCTGCACGTTTCCCCCCTCCCCCCTCAAAATGACTTGAAACGATGAGATGATTTTGTGAAGGGGCCCGATCTCTTCCAAGACTCTCAGATGGACTGTAAACCTACTGGGGCAACCACTCTTGACCTGTCCTGCTCCTGAAACACCCAAACGTCAATCCTGTTTCCCCACCACACTCATGAAACCAGTGATCCCTGCACATGTCTGACTGCCTCTCTGCAGATGGCTAGTGTTTGGTGGAGGTTAACTAAATCAAGTCCTGATGAAGCACAGCTCTGGTTCAGGCAGAACCTTGCCCTTACATTATCTAAATTTAAATTTGTGAATAAAGTTTCTGCCAATAGGAGATATTGAATGCTGGTTATTCTGTCCCTCCTTCTTAAAAAGACTTATTTTATTTAAGCTGAGCTGAAGGGCTCCTGCCTGCAGTGGTGTTAAAGCTTTCCATTCAATACATAACATGGTGTGCCTTGACCTTTTTGTACCATACCCTGTTCAATTCCCTCCCTATTCTGACTGTAAGTTGTTATGTGGCTCAAATGTATGTTGGTGGATATTTCATTTTAAAAGCCAATTTTATATTGATGCAGTAAAACTGAAATAAACATGAATCTAATGTTTTGTTTTGTTTTTGCCTTGTCTGTCGTAACAGGATGTTCAGACTTCCTCTAGTAGCTTGCCTAGAAATAGCAGTTTACCTTTACGTTGCTATGGTGTGATGTGCTCATAGCTATGCACGATGCATTTTTGAAAACTAAAACTTGTAAATGTCACTGAGAAGACACTGGAGAGGGATGGCACTCGATGTATAACGTTCAAAGAAACGACCTTAATTGTCTACATGCTGTTTGTGTCCCTCTGGCCTATGTAATATTAATGCATCAAAATAAGTGCCTGTAGGTAATTTAAGATGGTTGCAAGACCTAGAAGTATTTGGGCCAAGTTTTGCACTAAATGAGTGTCAGTGTTGCTGCAGAGGAGCTCATGGCTCTACTTGAGCAGAATGGGAATTCAGCACCATTTAATCTCATCAGTATGTTATGCAAATGAAACCTGTGCTAATGCAAAGTGCATTTTTTTAAAAACTTCAGCATACCCCTGTACAAGCTGAAATTAAGTGTAAATGCACTTTGGCCTTAATCCATATTCAGTCTAAGTCACATTACAAAAAAAATCTTCAGAAACTGATCAACAAAATCCTTCACATTTGTTTGCTAAAGTCATAAAATAATACACAACTGTGCCTGTGGGTGCAGCAAACCTAAATGCTCCCATCTTGACCTAATAACTCTGAAAGTTCAATAATCAAACTGTGGAAATGATGGGAGTGAAGGGCACTGGACCATCAGAGGTGATAAGACTTTATTTGGGTGAGACAAATTTGATAAACAGCCTACTGTGGTGACGCAGAGAGAACACGGCCTGTAAAACCTCTGAAATAGTTTGGGAAGTTTTAGATATTAGTCTGCAGGTTTGCCACGTTAAGATGATCTATATGTTGTTCCAACCAGAAGCCCATCCATCCATCCATCGCTGAGTGAAGCCCTCCCCTTAGCAACAGCTCCACCAAGAGCAGCCAATCCGGTTGCAAAGGGCCACCCCCCACCCTTTCTCTCTCAAAGGCAGAGCAGTGATTAAGAGATTGTAATGTGGTGAGGGACATCCAGGAAGCAACGGGGCCAACAGACTGGTGCTCCTCTGACGAGCAGCAGCGACGACGCTGGGGTCAGGGAGTTTGCATGAAAAGTGCTGTGGCGAGAGGCTGCAGTTCTCCTCTGTCTCCGCTCACAATGGGCCTCACAAATGGCTGCAAATCAAAATGGCTGTGCTGGTCAGTGTGCCTCAACCCACTCAGATAAACTGGGTCAACCCAACTGGTGACAGCTGGTCATACAGGGAATGGAAAAGGAAATGCAGCATTTTAACTGACAGATTTACCTCCCTGTTCATTTATTTTTATTCCATACCTAATGGGACTTTAACACTTGAGAAATTTCACTGTACGCACCAGCTCATCACCAAATGGCATCAGTTAGTTGAATCATCGGTAGAGACCAAAAACTGAATTATAAGAGTAGATATTGGTGTTACACTGACAGTTATAGACAATTAGATCAACAACTTGTTGGACAAAGACACAATTTTTGTAGTTTTGCATCTGTACAGCAATCCAACTGTTTCGGAATTACAGCCATTTTTATACACAGGGGGGTTTCAGGGGATCAACATTAATTGGAAAATGTAATATAATTTTTAATATAAGAATTTTTTTTTAAACTTAGTTGAAAATCCTTTGCAGTCAATACCTGCCTGAAGTCTTGAACCCATGGAAAGCACCAGATGCTATTTCTTCCTTTGTGATGCAGCTGTTACTGCAGCCACCTCCAGATGCTGTTTGTGGGTCTTTCTGCTTTCAGTTTTGTATTAAATAAGTGAAAAGCAAACTGTTGGGTTGAGATCAGGTGGCTGACTTGGGCATTGAAAATTTCTTTGCCTTGAGAAACTTTATCTTTCTCTCCTTCTCAATACTCTTCTCTTTAAGTTAATATTGGTTTCATTTGTCCAAAGAGTTTTTTTTTTCATGTCTTTTGTCCTGTCTCTCCCCCCTCAGCCCCAACCGGTCGCGGCCGATGACCACCCCTCACTGAGCCTGGTTCTGCCGGAGGTTTCTTCCTGTTAAAAGGGAGTTTTTCCTTCCCGCTGTCACCAAATGCTTGCTCATATGGGGTCATTTTGAATGTTGGGTTTTCTGTGTAATTATTGTAGGGTCTTTATCTTACAATATAAAGTGACTTGAGGTGACTGTTGTGATTTGGTGCTATATAAATAAAATTGAATTGAATTGAATTGAAACTACAAGTGCCACTAAATCTAAAGCTCACTATTAACATCTAACCATCCATCTTCTTAACCACTTATCCCATCCAGGGTTGTGTGGGCTTGGAACCTATTGCAACTGGGCCTGGGCAATTGGTTTGGTACATCCAGCCTGTCGAGGGAACTTGTAAAATGCTTTAATGCCTCGGAGCATTTCTGCTTTCTAAGCAGGTATTATCCAACCTGTGACAACAGAGAAAGAGTTAATACCTCACAAAGTATCCTAAACTGTCTCAAAGATATGCTCTATTACAAAAATCATGGGTTTGGTACAATGAATTATTTCTTTGGTCAGATGTTGTTTTCCGGCCAAACAAATCTCAGAGGGTCTGAACCATGCCACTGATATTCTGTAATACAGCTCTGACTGCACAAGTCTTCCAGGTCATGTTAATGTCTTGAGAAACCTGAGAGCGAATGGTTGTGACCTCTGAGTACATTGCTGATTGCAAGTGGCTCCAGACCAGTGACGAGGAAGTGTTGTTTCATCATGTCGTGATACTTTATGCTTCACTGGCTGGGTTATATTTAAAATGTTAAATGGATCTTTCTGTAATGTAATCTGTTTTAATTCATCATCGTTGAGTCTAAAAAAAAGGGAATGTTAATGTAAAGTGTTGTTCAGATATCTGATATTTTTGGCACAGGTGTGATGTTCCAGTGTGTTTTGGCAACGTGACCGGGGACATGGCAGCCATTTAGTGTTGAAAGATCTGCGTGGATGGCAGACCTCTTCCCAGCTCCGCCTGCCACCCAAAGTCCGTGTGACTGCAGACATGGCAGTGGTTGCTGTCACTTCTCCCAGGAGCAATTTTTGTTACTCAACAGCTGTAAAACTCCAGCCTGATGGGGATAAAGAGCCAGACAGAGCAGGTCAAATTAACCTCATCCAGGCACTGGAGTGTCAATAATCGCAAATATAGCCTCATATCTGCTCATAAAGCACAATTATGTACAGTATCTCCCTGCCGCACCTACAACACGTTTGCGCTTATCACTTCTTTACCCGTATGTTGACCTTTTTATGGTGACAACAGTGCTCCCTGAGCAAACACCTGTGTGCATTCACTGTAATGTTTGCTTTAATAGGCAGGCATGCTTCAGCAAACCTCTGAGTTAGCTGTGGACTCAAACAAAAGGTACAAACTTCAAACTGTAAATTCTCTCCAAGAAAACATTTATTTAAGTTAAACAGGAAGGGTACACAGGCTCTTAACTTTCCATCAAAGGTGGGAAAAACAGTGACTGGCAAAAAGAACCCATGTTATATTTGTACTTTTCATATTAGTTTATTCTAGCATATATGAAACTGTTTAATAAGGTAGGTTTTGTATGAAAGTTTACAACTTTTTAATCTATTAATTGGAAGGACAGTGGTTTGAACCCTAGCTCTTTCAATCCCCAAAGAAACTTCAATAAAAAGTCAACAGGAGATACACAGGATCAAAATGTTGTTTCCCCCTGACCCACTGTGTATAACTAGAATAAACAAGAGCAGATAGGAAAATAAATATGAAGGATCAAAGTATAAACATGAATTACACAAGATATATTAAAGCCTATATTTAAAGTCTATTATTAAGCTCATCAGTCTGTGAGTGGTGCATGAAGAAAAAAAACATTTGAAGTGTGAATGAGTGAACTTGTAGTTTAGGAGCACTTTAAGTGCTCAGTAAGAGTAGAAAAGCATGATATAAATACCAGTCCAGTTTCCATTTTTACACCCTATGCATTAAGTACAGGTTATATAGAATAATAAAAGGCCAACCAAATATAGGAAAAATACATCTTTCCCCTCATATATTAAAAGCAAAATTACCAAAATCTAAAAATACTTTGTCGTTCAAAGTTTAACTCAGGTAGAAGTACAAAAGTATCCCCTGCAAAATGTACAGAAAGTAAAAGTGCTCATCAGAAAAAAGAAAGATTAGATTACTCATACCGAGGCTCCAAGCTGTAATCATTTTTTTATTGTTTTAGCTGGTTACAGGTTAACCTGCATCACACCAGCTGTTCTTAAATGTACCTGTGCAATAAAAGGCAACCTCTGCAGCTGTAACTGTATGATTCACACTGCAGATTACTGACTGTCTTGTCTCCAGAGCTTTCCTGGAGAAAAATATCCTGATTAATAATAATAATCAGGATATTTTTGGTTCTCTTAACTTCCTATAAGAAGACCTTCTTTATTTAGAGTAACCACAGTGCAGCTTTGGGACCAGGCCACAGTGTTTTCCTTTATCACTGGTGGTTAAACATACCACTGAGTTCACTCAGTGGTTCTTTTATATGAAAATTATTGATCTTCAACTTAGCTATTAAAATATAAATGGTGAATAAATGTATGAGAACGTTTTTAAATTAAGATTAAATGGAGTCTGAACATTAACTTAGGAACTTGAGTTGCTGTGAGTGCATTTGAAGAAGCCCTCCGGCATGTTGTAACTGGTCCCAAAGGTAACAGTTGCTTGTTATTGAACGACGTTTGTTGTTGCTGATGTGATTGCATGTTGCCCGCATGCAGCAGAGTTGGGGTTGCTAGGCATTGCCCTGACGTAAAATCATCTCATGTGAAGCACGTCCAGACTTACAATACTGCCTTGTGCTGCAGAGATAATATGAACCAGCATGCTCCCTGATGTCATTAACATTTCTGTGTTTGCGACTTCTGCCTGACTGCATGAGAGCAGCGTGGTCGCAGAAAACATCCATGATGGGGGGTGGGCGTCTTCACAAAGTAATATTATTCATAACTCAGGACAGCTCTCTCTGATCAAGTTTGCATGATGTGGGATAAAAAGGAAGTTATACAGTCAGCAAAGTGATTCAAGGAAGTTTGTATGAAAGTGCAGCTCTGGAACCAGCAGCACTGATTCAGAAGAAACTCCAGAGCTGATTAACATGCACAAGATCATGAAAACATGACTCTTTGTTGCTTCCTGTTGTCTTTGAACTGTTATTAGTCAGGATATCATTGTGTGTTTGTTGTTGCGTGTTGATGTCTGAATATATTCAGCTTCATTTAATGGCTGAGGGTTGTTCTGGTAAGGTCTGTAGTGTGAGTCAGAGGAAATTATTTCAGGTATATATTTCACTTAAATCAGCCCATGATGCATTCAGGGATATTATTAATTACATTGTTTGTTCAACATCATAAATCAATGCCAAATGGAGATGTAGGGTTTTTTGTGTGTGTGTGTGTGTGTGTGATTACGTAGGTAGGGCACTGTGGTCATTTAGAGTTTCTCTGTGTTTTTTTTTTGTGTAGTTTGAAGACATTTTGTTTAACTTTATAAGCCATGTCTGTCTTTTTGGTGGTCATTTTGCAGACATTTATGGTTGTTTTGTGTCCCCTGAAAGACATATTGTATTCATGGTCATCATGAATATTTTTGTAGTTATTTCACTGGGTACTGTGTAACTTTCTGATTATTTTGTGTCTTTTGTGGTCCTTTTGTGTAAGGTCATTTTGTGTTAGTGATCTTTTTTTTTTCTTTTCTCCTTTTTATGGTCACTTCACACATTTTTGTAGTCATTTTGTTTTTCTTTGTGGTTGTTTTTGTGTGTGTGTATAAAGTCATTTTGTGGTTGTTTTGTCTAACTTTAGGGTAGAATTGTTTCTCTTTGAAGAAGCGTTGTGTCTTTTTGTGGTTTTGTGTAATGTTGTGGTTGTTTTGGGTCTCTTGAAGTCGTTTTGTGTTTGTGGCCATTTTGTGTCTCTATTGCCTGTCTTTGTGGTTGTGTTTGTCTATAAAATAGTTTTCTGGGCTTTTTGTGTAACTTTATGGTAGATGTGTCTCTTTGGAGAGGTTTTAAGTCACTTTTGTGGTTTTGGTAAATTCCTTGGCTATTTTATTTAACTTTGATGATATTTTGTGTCTCTTTTAAGTCAGTTTGCATCATTTTGGAGTTATTTTGTGTGCCTTTGGGATCAGTTTTTGTGACTGTGAATATACCGTGTCTTTTTATGTCAGGCTGTGTGAATAACTTGCAGCAACACGGATATTACCAGTCTCTTCATGTAGAGGTTTGGCCCAGAAACCCTTGGCCCAAACCTAGTAGCCCTGTTTAAGAATCCATACACAATGCTAACAAGACAGATCTGGGAGAGGGTCAGTGGGGACACGATCTGACTCCAGGCCACACTAAATGGGATGAATTTGGCAAACTCTTGCTCTCACAGCTATTAGGTTGCATTTAGGCAACATGATAGGTGAGGCAGGTTTACATATGTGGGCCATTAGAAATAAAGGGACCCAAATGTACAGGACAAAAACATAGAATGTCAAATAGATTGCAAACAGATGATTTGATGCTCCAGGGGAGAGGAAATGTGGGAATGGTGGCAGCCAGAGAGTTAGGGGAACTGTGAGCAGGACATAGAAAGCTCACACGATGGAAGATGATCCACTGTGGGTTAAGGGGAAAATGGAGCTGAAAAGCAAAGGCAGACAGCAAAGGTAGCTGGTCATGGAGACGGACAGAAGAATCTAACAGTGAACAAAGAGCCTGGGTACTGTAGGCAATCAGCTGATGAACCAGAGAGTGTGTATTCATGACTCGCAGACACAAATACAAAACAAGACAAAAAGGGGACCACAATGGTCACAAGGAGGAGATATTAAGTTTAGGAGATTTTTCTTAAAAGCCATTCGCTTCTTTAGTCTCAGCTCTTTGATTTGTCAGCATGAGGAAGCAGCTGTGACGTTGGGAACACCGTGTTCTTTAGGCGGAGGCTTACAGAAGTACCATCCACTTCCTGTTTTTGTCTTCAGCTGTATCAGAAGCCCTGTGGTTGATCTGGTTTGTATGTGTTTGCCGATATGAGGTGGGGAAAAAAAATCACCCTGTGAGTTGTTTGGGTTACAAAGGCTTCCCTTTGCTGGTGAAACAGACACATGTAGAGAAAATTCCTCTGACCACATTAAGGATTGTTTTACTTTTACAGAGAATGCAGATGCCATGAAGGTATACTTCCAAACCATACAGTGCATGCCACTCTGCCTTTTATCGCTGATTCTCACAACATGATCAGTACGTGCCAGCTCTGCACAGAACACACACAGGGGAGGATCGTATGAGGTTATGTAAGAGCCAAGTGGGTGGGTGTTGAGTCCAGCTGGAGCAGCTTACAGCCTGACACAGAGTGTCTCTGAGAGTGAACAATCCCCTCCACCCGGCCGTGTTTGCCGCTCATACACGCTTATTACTCTCTCGCTTTATGTGCTGCTTATGTAGGTCAAGACAAGCCTCTGTCTTGTATATATGCATGTAATATCAGAAGACGTTTGCCTGCTTCCATTCGTTAAGATGCTGTGGATGTTAGCTCTATATCTCTGACGTATGTTCCATTTGTAAGTTTCCCATTAACTTTATGTGGTAGCACATAGAGACTGCAATATCAGTCAGATATCCAGATATCACAAACCATAAAATCAGCAAACATGTACTAAAATCATGTACATGAAAGCGTTCACTGAACAAAATCTCCCTATTTATCAGTTTTGTCTGTTTTGCATGTGGCATTTTGTTCTGTGCAGCTGTTAAATAAACGTAGTGAAGTAAAAAGTTCAGTATGTGCCCGTTTCGATGTGGTCAAGTACAAGTGGAAAGAAGAACTTGAAATCCCTGGAAAAACTGCAGTGGGAGTGTTGCTATTGCCATCCTTTGTCTGACTCGGTGAAAAGAAAAAAACTGAAGCTGAATAGATGGCTTAGCTTGGTACAAAAGGAGTTGAAGGAGTGGGAAAAGAACTCCTCATTAAGACCTTGGACATTTTACTTTTAAAGTCTCTGTATGTTTTATGCAGATGATAAAGGTTTAGCCATATACTATGGTCCTCATATTAAGTATATTTATTATCTACTGTACTTCTACTGCAGCTTCTCATAGTTTTTTTTTTTTTTTTTTTACAGGAATTAGCCTACTAGTGTGGAAAGGATGAAGTCACATATCACCCCAGAAATATATATACAATGCATGTTTTGCTTTGTTTTGTTTTCTACATTATAGACTTTGATTTTATTGTCATTTTCCACTTCTAGTCACTACACCATAATGCAGATAAACATAGCTACCAGACTCCTTTCGCATAAAAATGATTGAAAACCATAATTATTCCCCATTAGGTAAACATAAATAGAAGTAGAAGTATTCCTCTGTCACATTAGTCTCTAAAATAGATGGCTGAGATGATTGAGAAGTTGTCACTAAATAAAATATATCTGTAAGAATTCCTGCAGTCTGTGTTCACACCTTTACTGTATGTTGACACTAAAAGACACAGAGAGACAGCAGATACAACTGAGGAGTGCGGTGTAGTCAGTCATAAAGGGCAGCCGCAAGATTAAAGCTAATCCACCAATCAGCACGGCTCCAGGTCTAATCAATTAATCAGAACGACCAGTGTGTTAATAAATATAATGGACTCTCATCGTGTGTGAGTCTAAACTAATTATAATAATGACTCCTGAGAAAACTTTGTTTGTGAATATAATTTCTAATCTTGTCCATTCTGATTGTTCACAATGAAAATCTTAACAGCTTCAGCTCCGCCACCTCCAGCTTTGCCTCCTGTCTTTTTGTGAGTGCCACCATCTCCAAACCATACAGCATAGCAGGTCTCACTACCATCTTTCCTTTCACTCCTGCTCCCATCCTTCTCTCAAAAATCACCCTTAGACTCATCTCCACCCACTCCACCCACTCCACCCTGCCTGCATGCTCTTCTTCACCTCTCTTGTGCACTGTCCATTGCTTTGGATGGTTGACCCCACCCATGTATTTAAACTCATCCACCTTCGTTATCTCTACTCCTTGCAGCTTCACTGTTGCATGTGTCTCCCTTTCATTCACACACATATATTCTGTCTTGCTTTGACTGACGTTCATGCCTCTTCTCTCCAGTGCATACCTCCACAGCTCCAGAAGAGCTGGAGCTGCTGAAGAAGAGCAAAATCATAACATAAAAAAAGCTGAAGTACAACTGAGTGTTAAAAACACCGAAACCACTGTAGGTGCTTCTCATGCTGTGTTCTTTGATGTTGTTTGTGCTTCTCCTATTTGTAGTGAACTTTTGTCACTCCTGTCCCCGTTCCAGTCCACTTTTCAACCAACCAGCATTTGACCCAGCATTAGCCACATTGAGCTATGTGCTGCTGGGTTTTTGGAGGACTGCACAGAAGCACAGGAGCATGTTTGCAGGTTGAAAACCCTTCCCTGTATGCTCTGCAAAGGCAAATAGGTACACAGTCGCAGTACCATAAATTAAGCATAAGTCAGATGCTGAGAACTTGAAACGTGGGAAAAGGGAGCAACGGCTCATGCAAATGGCATCCTGCAGAGCTAAAAAAACAAAGCCAACTGTAAAACACAGTTCCTCTAATGGCCACTTTAGGCTGGCTCCAGTCATGTTAAAACTTTACAGCATTAAAAAGCATGTTTACAGTCAGGTACAAAAATAGTTTTAGCCTCTATGGATAGTTTAGTCCAGGCTGATAGTCTTTAATTTGTTACTTAGCATTAATTAGCCTGTCCCACACAGCCTGACGACCAAAGTAACTACTGTTAGCTGCTAAATTAGCTACAATATGTGCAGGACCAACACTCAGCCACGGTTCCTTTAGTGTCAGGTTTAAGTCTACCCCTTTAAATGGAATTTTCATCTATATGGTGTGGCCAAATAGAAACTGCAGAGCAAAAGGCCAAATTAATGTACCAGATTTGATTTGTAAGTTTTTCTTTGAACATCCTGGTCTATATCTAATACCTGTAATTAAAGTAATGTTTATTCTATAGTTATTCTTGTATCATCCAATGATGGTCTCTCATCTCTTTCTCAGATCTTCAGTTTTCTCTAATTATAAGGTAGGCAGGCAATCATGGCAGGGAGCTAAAGGAGCTGAGCTCTGAGAAGGTCAGTGTGGATCCATCTCTGGTTGGTTTGAATTAAACTGAGGGTGGGGCAACAGCATGGCTGTTTGTGTGAGTGTATTCACCAACATGAAGGCCTCTATTGTCAGCGGAGCCACTGCAAACCCACAGAAACCTCAGAAAACCCACGATCAGATTTCAAACATCAGTGTTTTATTGTATGTGGCTGTTTTAAGGTGAAACCTCTCAGAATCTGGACTGCATGATGTCAAATCTGATGCAAAGAATGGAGGGGCCTTGTGTTTTTAATTCATTTACACATGTAGCGATAGATACGAAGTGCAGTGTGTCAGTTTTACCATGATGGCACTTTGCAGATTAGTAAACTAAGATAAATTAAGACTTATTATGAGATAAAATAAGGAAGGAAATCCAAATTCAAGCAATATACGGTATAACATAGTTGTAGTTAGTCCAAAATTTTATTGTATTATTTTAGGTCAGCTAATCTGTGGGATGCTTTAACCTGCTTCTGTTCATTTATCCCTTTAAAGGCTCTTTTTTTTTTATAGCATTTGTCCTGTATTTATACCTTTTTGTTGCCAATATGTGACTGGATTGTAATTTCATTAAAAAATGAACCCTTCTGTACTGTGTCTAACAGTCTGTGGATTTATTTCCATGTGAAATCTGAAGGATGTTTTTACTCACCTCACAGCCCCTTCTCTCAGTGCCTCTCTTCGTTTCCCTACAGTGCCCAAAGCAATACTAGCATATATGTCTCTTAAGTGATAAGACTTTGCTGCAGAATATGCAAATTATACAAAAAAACAAACAAACAAACAAATACCTGAATCCTGCAGGCTCATGAAAACCAGCACACCTGTGTAGCTCTGCATGCTACCATCACCAAGTCGCAAGTTGCAGTTAACGCCATGTCAAATTCACACCTCCCCTGACCTGTTTAATGTGTCCTACGACTAATTAAATACAAAGACTATCTAGTCAGTTACTTTACATGCTCTTTTACGTGGGTCCTGAATGACTTTGCCCACCTCCAGTATAAAAATATTTAACTTTCATGGTGCAGGGCAGTAATTTTTTTTATAGAATGGCCCAATCAACATACCATATTTTATATCACACTTCAGTCCTTGATTGACTAGATGGAGGAAAATTTCATCTTGGGAGTGCTCTCTACAAATTAAAACCTTTACAATGGCTATGCACTGACAGTCCCTATCCAACTAGGTTGAACTTAAATGATTCGGCCAAGAAGGGAGAAACTTCCAGAAGAAATGTGTGCCAAACGTTGCATTAAAATTCTCAAGAAGATGCACTGCTGACAAAGGTGCTTTCACCAAGTTCCCAGTGAACCATCTGCATACTGATGTAGATTGCATAACTCAATGCTTTAATTCTAACTAATTTTATAGAAATGTTTTTATTTTAGTACACTGTCTATAGACTGATGAGGAACAAACAAATTTATTGTATTTTAATTTCAATCTGAAACATAAAAACCTTGATGCAATATTCAGTGCAAGTCATCACACTGTAGTCTCCTGATTTATTTGACCTTTATATGACCAAAAGTCCAAAGTGCACAGTTTCTAAATTGTAACCAGATTTCATTAATAGGTCTAGGTGACTGGGTTTCTGGCACGTGCATGCAGCCTCAAGTGTTGGCTGCACTCAGAAGCAGGCCCAGCTATCTGGACAAGATCAATCCCTTTGCAACACAGCAAAGGGGCAATGCATTACAGTGTTACTTTCCACCTGGTATTATATTTAGAGCTGCAGAGCTCAAAGCACTGAGTTGGGAATTAGACACCACTAGATGACTTCATATCAATGCATAGGACATTTAACACCTGTTCTTAAAGAGTTATTTCAAAGTAGGGCTGCTATGATTTATCAGTACTTTTCAACACAGCCATATACAGACACACAGAGAAGACTCCTGCAGACAGGGAGCACATTCATCTAAGTCCTGCTGATCATAACAAAAGGCCTGGCTGTGCAGTCTCATGGGATGAAAGCAGGTTTGATCTGTCTTGAACGCTGAAACAATCCCCAGACGCTCCAAGCACCACTTGGACAGATTAAAACATTTATTCCTGCACCTTTAAAATTCTGGTCAGGAATTTCTTTGTTTTTGTTTTTAAGCAATAACTATTATGGAACCTATTTCAATGCAGACTGAGAGAAAAGGAAGTATCCAGACCGAGCTTTACATGCAAACCCATTGAGCAGGGACTTCCCTCTTGTGCTTTTTTTTCAAAGAGGGCTGTTACATAACCTGATGGAGAGACTGTTAACAGAGACAACAGATGTCCTCAGTGAACTCAGAGCGAGGCAAGACGCTTTCAGGGGAACTCGTTTTCATTACAAATACACAAGAGGGCACACAATAATGATTACCAACCTGAAAAGCCTTTTAAGGGGCATGTTGGCAGGAGGATCATGGTGTAATTTAAATTAAATAGAAAAACCACCCACCCCCCTCGCATTCACACAGTTAACTTGCGGTCATATACTTTTTCTGTCATATGCCTTTGTGTGCCCATGTATGAACAATGCAGAGCTCCGACAGATTGGCCTTCCTTCCTTTTTCCATGTTAGTTAGTAGGTCTTGTCCAGACTTGCCCTCTTTTTTTATCCAATCAGAGTTCGCTGTTGCACAACAGGAGGCCAATGAGCATCAGGGGCATGGCAGGGGCTTGGTGTAGAGGGCGAATCTGAGGAGGCAGATCCACGTGCGAGATTCATGGAGGCTTGATTTACAGGGGAGTCAACATTTCCCCAAGACTCCAGAAATTCTTTGTACAGCGTTTCTCTTCTAAGGATCACCAAGGAACAAAGTCAGCCAGATAAAGTTTGCAGGATGTGACAAGTAAAAAGGCTAAAACCTATAAATGCTTCAATTTCAAACCAAAAACATGTATTTTTTCCACGTTTCATTCATTTCAGCATGTTCTCTGCACACAGAGAACATGCTGAAAATCTGGCAGCTGCCACATGCTGTCACTGCTAGGAGATAAAACCCAGTCGCAGCAGTAACTGAACTACAGTAACCCTGTACAGGACTGCACAGGTTACACTACAGTTAGGTCCATCTGTACCCAGAGGCCCAGCGAGGGGCTGCAACTGGCATGTCACATCTCAGTACAATAAAATATTTCTGCAGTGAGACTTCAAACAGGGGCCCATATGCTCCAGGCAAACGCTCAATCGCTGTTTTATATTAGTTCTGATGTTCTAATATTCTTATCAGTGCTGTAACAAGAATAAATATGGCCCTTATTAACTAACCTTTGATTTCCATTCTTTCATTTCATGCAGCTTTTAAGAGTAAGTTGCTGTAATCTCATAAAGATTAAAGTGGTTTAAATTAGATTCAATGGCTCTTTTATGTCAGTTTTAAGCATTTATGCTAGTACTTTTCAGTAGTGGAGGACTGATAATAGAAACACATGTACACTCCCTTTCTGAAATGGGAGGTGCTGTTGGAGCCATTTCATCTAAGGTTTAGTCACCCAGTGCAGACCTTCCCATCATGAACAGCTGCCCTGCAGGCTAAGCAGAAGTTGTGACATGTCTAGCACGATGCCGCCTTCTGGTATTTTGGCTCAGCTGCGTCATTGCTCAAGCACCACCATGTTCTCAACAGCAATGTTAGAACAGATAAGCAGTGGTTTAAAGAAGTTGCCATGTCCGAAATGAATTGTTTTCATACGCTCCCTTGAGCTTACTGAAAGAGGAGGCGGTACTGATGTGGGCGGGATGGTTGTTTGCACACAGGCTCCTTTCTACAGTTGTGGTCAAAAGTTTGCATACATTCATCATGTGCATGAATGTCATGGTAATACTGGGCTTTTAATGATTTCTTTGAATTTTTCTTTTTCCAGGGTGGAATGATTGTACAGCATACATCTAATGATGAGGGAATGCAAACTTCTGACCATACACACTGTGATGACGTCAATGTATTTCTTAGTTTAAAAAAAAAAAAGTCTAGTAGTGCCACCATATTCACATTTTACCTTTGAATGTATGACTGAGATCAGTTTTAAAAGCCAGCATGCAGAAGATCGCTGCTTTCAGCTTTAATACTGACAGAGTTGCTGACATTTGTTCTTTTATCAGCATCAAATGACTAAACCTGCTGCTCTCTCACAGAACAGGATTATTATTACAGCAACAGATCACCAGTAGGGTGACAAAGTCCTTCTACAAGCAAGTCTGACCACTCAGCAGCGTTTTGAAACAACTGCGAGCACTTATTCTGCTCATTTATCCAGTTCTAGGTTTAGTTTTAAAAAGCTTTTCTCCCCCTGGATGTTATATTTCCACCATTTTGTTACACAATTCCTCCACTTTCATGCTTTAATCTTTGTTTTTGGTGGATGCAGCTAAGAAAGGGTGAGTTTAGAATCCACTATTTAAAGAGGATAGGTGCACCTGCACAAAACCTGTTAATGGACAGAATAAAAATCACTATCATGTGTCTGTCTTATAACGTTTCTGGTAAAACTAACCCACCAAACCCCAGCCAATGTCCTCCATTACCGGGTGATCACTCCTGCCCACAATGACGGGTAGCACCATCACCAGACAGGTCAAAGAGCAGCCTGCTAGAAAGCATAAAATCACTTCAACTTTTCCTTCCTGATGCTTGTAAACAGAAGCTCCCAGAACAAATTCAAATCAAGGTCAGCTGAGTGGAGTGGTTTACAGCTTTGAAATTGCATCACACTATATGCTCACCTGTCATTAAACTGTAAACCTTCCATGATTTTGAGCACCACCAGGGACTTTTTTTTTTTTTAGCTTAAAGAGAGATGGTTGCAGGATAATCTTAAATGCAATAATATTTAAATAAAAATGTTATGATCTTGGTTAACTTTACTCACCATAAGAAGCTGTCATACCAGGCAAGCAGGGCTTTACGGTGTACTGAATAATCAGAATTACTTCTGATTAGGCTTATTATTATTATTATTACCAGTTGGAATTGCACCAAAAATAATAAGCCTGAGTGAGGATTATAGTCTGAACATACATTTGACATAAAAGAGATTAAGATTCACAATCATGCTTTATTCTTGTTTATTTCTTATAAAAGAATCAAATAAAAGACTCTCTGAAGATCTCACACCTGTTGTATCCCATTTTCTTTAACTAAACTATACTTTTCTTTACACCTTAAGTCTCTTCATCTTAAATATCTTTTGTTAGTTTGTGACTTCAAACCAAAACTTCATTGATTGTCAACACAAAATCTAGTGTAGCACCAGTACAATAAAACTGTACTTTTGCTTTTTTTCTTCTTTTTTTTTGAAATACTGTTTTTGAATGAAGGAGGAAAATCTCAGAATAAAGGGATCCTAATAATAAGTACATTTCAGAATGAAGCACCAACCATAGAAAGCATTTTTCATAGATAGGGTTGTCAGATACACAAGAGGTCAAATATATTAATGACTATTAAATTAAGCACAACAAACAGTGTAAATAAAACACTGCAACACAAAGCACTCTGGGATCTGGAAACACCATATCGGGACGTTGGGGGG
>JASGAU010357585.1:0-20975 GCA_030220045.1 Australoheros facetus
GTGAAACGTCTTCAAGATACAAAAAGAAGTCCAGTCGCCTTTTTTCAAGCTCCAGAGACTACCATGACCTGGATGACTGAGAATCTACACAGACATATTAATATTCAGACCTTTTACAAAGAAATGTTAAATAAAACTTTGTTACAGACTTAGGTTGTGGCATTTAGAAGATGTAGGTATCTACGAGTCAGGGAGAGTCACCAAATTACAATATAAATTTAACCATTTTTAAAAAAAAACAACTGTATGCAAATGTAAATTTACCTTTAAAAGTACATCTGAAAACCAGTCCTAAACTCTAAATTTATATTTGTTTATCTACACCAACATCTAAGTATAAATATAAAGACATTATTCATAATTTTAATCACTGATTTGTTCTGAATGCCAAGCACGCAGCTCATTCTTAAATTTAGCTCCTTTTTTCCTGGTTTATATCATTATACATGACACATTTGGGATTTAGGCAGCAAATAACAGTTCAATTATGGCACTATTTTTATGCCATTTAAGCAATTCATAAAGAATAAAAGCTACCTATAACAAAAATCCTCACTTACAGCCACATCAACAGCTATGAGGGTATTTTAAGTCTCAATGACTAATTTAGGTACTTTAGAAGATCCAATATCCATTTGTAAGCTGCCTCAAGTCACATTATTTTGTCATTAAGTTAATTAAACAAGCAGTGCTAACAAAAACAAACACTTCCCTCAGTATTTCAGTCACAACTGCGCAGTAAATGCAACTGTTTTACTCAAAAACTTTAAAAAAGACTTACAAATGATTCATTTGGTATTGAATTGTCAGGAGTACATTTTTAAGACATATAAGGACCAGATAGTATGAAACAGATCTACTAACTTGGTGCTTCATATAATCATCATCTTTAATTAGGAAAATAAGATTGAATCATCATTATAAAGAAAAGGTATTAGGACATGTTTTGAATTTCTCTAAAAAAAAAACTGGACAAAAGCACACAGACACACATGGGCAGTGATCCTGTACAGTTTCCAATCAAGTGAGCTACAAAGCAAGAAAAATAAAAGCTTACCCCTTTACTCCATCCCTCGATCTCTGATGCATTGTCCAACAACTGCCGCATGTTTTAATGCCAGCTGACCACCCGCCCACTGCACCATAAGTTCTACTCCTCCACCAATCACATCAATGATTGCTAGAACAAAAAGAACCGGGGGTGGGGGGTTCCCACACCAGCTGTGGACATCTGTAACTGTCAGTCACCTTGTTACTCCCACCCAGAGGTCCCCTAACACGCTCGTGAACACAGAGAGACTGCACACAGAGCTTTCCCCTCCAAGCTGAAGTATTTATGAATGTGTATCCTCTCTGAGCTACTTTATACTTTTGCTTTACTCCTACTGCACTGAAGACTCCAACACAGGAGCTATTATGAAACAGCCTCGCTGTTTGGCCAGCGATGCTTCAAGAAGGCCCTGATACAGTTGTTTTAAAGATCCCACCACATCCACATGATGACCTCTGGCAGGAGATATGAGACCACATTTCAGACACACAAGCAAACTAAGGAACAAGCCATGTAAAAAAAAAGTAAACATAATCTGTGCAATCTCACCTCTTCACTTTGCCTTCTGTATTGTTTTATACAATATATACTTTCAAATTTTCTTATTTATTGCTTTATATGTTGTATTGGAGCCTTCCAGCTTAAGCGTTTAACACAGCTGTACTTGTGTAACCAGAATCCTCACATTTGTAGCTAATTTCCCCAAGTAATTGGGAACTTTTCCATCAGAGCACTGATATTCTCACTTAATCAAGACATCAGAAGAATCCCTGTGCTGTCTTACAAGCAAAATGCCACAAGAGTGTCAGCCAGCTTCAGGATTTAAAAGAATCTGTGATGATTAAAGACCTCTCTCCAATGCCAGCTCATAATGACTGGTATGTCTCCGCCAGCTGTTGTACTCGAGAGGTGTGATATATTTAGAGACTTGTAGATGGAAACGAAAGAAGGAAATCTTGTTAAATATTGACACTGGCTGGGAGGATTACATTAGCCTGCTCTCACTGTTTGTTTGGTGAATGTTATAAAGGAGGAGGATTTTGATTCAGAGTTCCTCAGTGTGTCGCTTCACTGATGTGCTCCCAGCACACCAGATGAAAATATTACAGCAAGTGTGTACATTGATAAGGACTAAAATGAGGAGGAGCTGATGAAAGCGATTCATCTGCAGGTCTTACTCATAGTTGAAGAGACAGATTTAAGTCTGGACCAGAGCTGAGAGACAGTGATTCAGGCTCCATCACATCTCTGCCCAGTCCAACTTTGAGGCCATTCTTAACTCTCACACTGGTGCTGGAACATGTTTCCAAATATGACGACACAACTTGCGCCTGCAATTTCTCCCGCTTATCTCAAGAAAAGACCAATGTCTGGCTGCCCCGACCCTCCTCCTCAAGTACCAGTGAGTGAAGAAAATGCATCTGTTACATATCACTGTCAGGTCTCCCATCTTACAGACTCTAACTACCAGCCACTGTGTCTGATTCAGCACTGCAGTCTCAACATGAGATTCCTCACAGGCTTGTTTTTTATTATTATTGTGGCCATTTGTTCCCTCGTTCTCTCGTCTCCTTCCTCAGCTGCTGGCTTGCGTTCAGAGGTCGACGGCTCGGAGCCAGGTGCTTGCTGGGACAGCTGCCACGGGATTTACACAAGACGAAGCTGACTGCAGATGTGGCCTTTTGGCTCTGGCTCAGTTACAAATGTTAGCAACACGTAGCTTATTAAGAGTAACATAATATTTCTTTTTCCATCTATCCATCTGTTCATTCTGCACATCCTGGCTCCTCCTATAAAAAGATAACTTGGGCTTTTTGTTAGATTGCTGATAACGAGGAGAGAGAAGTTTTACAGTCTGCCAAATGCTCTGTTAAAACAGATGCTGCACATCAGTCATAAAGGAATTTCCCCAGACATGGAAATATGAGGGAACAATTGCTGGATGTTCTAGCTGAGGCTTCAGACTCTTTTCTTCAGTGCCAGTCACCTTCAAACAACATCTCTTTCTACATCTGTTTTCTTTAAACAGCCCTCTAAATCTTATTAAACTGAAGTCAAGATTACTCTGGGGGAGCTTAACATTTGACATTTAAATGTACAACAGACAGGTTTCACGCCTATCTTAAGCACAGTTGACTGCAGGACACAAGACAGGTGACAGACCCTCCTCCTGTGATTATCTGCTCAGGAGAGGAGAGCTAAAAATACAGCTGGTGTGAAGCACAGAGACAAGGTAGAGAGATAATAAATGAGTTGCGGCATCAGTGGCATGTCAGGGACACTTGCCGGTGGACTAAAGATAAACCCTAATGTGTCTTTACTATTGAATAAATAAGATGTTTCACAATCAGCACACTTTGCACAGCTCCCATTGCATGTTAGGCAATGAACAACTAAACCAAATTAGATTTAAGCTGTGACTCAGGGCCTGCTTGCTTCTTCTGGTCACTGGAAATATGTTGTTTGGGCTATTGGCTAACAATTTCTAACAAAACACAAGGATTTGTCTGTTAATGAGAAGAATTGCTAATTTGCTAATATAATACTTGTTTAATTATTAGGCAAAATGATAGAAAGGTGTTGATTTAAATGTGTAATTATTTGATCATATTTCTTAATTTGAGTATTTGGGCAAATAAGAGAGCAAATATAACAACCTCAACTCTGGATTAGCAAAAATTATAATAATGATTAAGTGAAATTAAGAATTATTATTATTTTGTTGCATATAGTTACAGTTCCCCCACAGCTGCCTTTAAAGAGGTCCTCTTGGTGAAAGAAATCTCAGCATTTATGTGATATTGTTTGGCCACAGCATAAATTAAAAAGTTTACCTGAACTATGCTGGGGTAGCATGTGGTTGCCTGTGGATAGACAGGGAGTCCATAAGGCTGGAGGATCACAGTGGGTGAGGAGAGCATAGCCCAAAAACCACACAGGAGGAGACGAGGAACGGAGGAAGATGGGAGGAAAAGGAAAAGGAGAGCAGGGGGAAAGGAAGGGTTGATATGCCCACAGGAAAGCAGGCAATCAGGCAGGAAACAAAAAACAAAAAGGAGGAAAAATCCCAACTATAAGAAACAAACTATCCAAGAAGGTGAGAGGGTAAAGAAGAAGAAAAAAACTTTTGCTTCACCTCCAAAGTAAGTCGAGCAAGAAAATACAGGGGAAGTCCCTAAAACACTCGGAAAAGATGGGATTTAAAGCAGTGAAAGAGAAAGCCAGGGAGCTTCTGTGTGTCCATCAGTCGATCATGCAGCCTGACAGACAGAAACACATGCTCAGGGTCCCATTTCAGTTATATAAATAGTCACCCATGTCCTTCTCTCTGAGTTTACAACCTTTCCTCCCTCACTCTCACTTTGTAAGAGGAAACCTGTGACCACTCATTCAGACATCTGCACACAGTGAAAGAAGCAAACCTTTCCCCTCTCACACACTGTGAAGCTGAATGTTACACATGAGGCCTGTTCATGATTTACGCACACAAACGTCTTCTTGCTCCTTCCATGTGTTCAGCTGCTGCTCTTTGCTTTAACCAACAGAGTGCGACAAACCCAGCGGCCCACTTCCGTTTGGACGCTGAGAGGCATGATGGGATATGTAGTGTGCATGCAGGCCCTATAAATTATTACGAACTTCCTTCAACTTCCTCTTTACTGCGCGAGCCTGAGCGAGACAGGTATGGTCGCCCGCCTCATCCTTACCAACAAAAAATAATCAGTGCTTTCGGAACTCCACACTGAAAAACACCATTAGGAAATTACATTAAACCTACATATGTATCTCCTGTAGGCCTATGTGTACTTTTCTAACGGGTTGTTTAGATGAAAAAAACAGCATTAGCTTAGCTGAAGCTATCTGGTGACATTAAACAACGTGGTGCGGTGTAGCTGCGGCCTAGTCTTATGGCTGCTACCGTAGCCGGTCTGTTAAGCGTTTATACGCGATTTAATGTAGTTTCTGTTACATTTAATGAAGTATTCCTGTTTTATCAGTGTTTCTAGTCTAGTCGGTCCTTATACATTACCTACGTCTTCATAAACTTCACGATCGTTTAGCAGATTTTACCAACAGAGTGGGAGCATGGTTGAAATAGCTACTATAGGTCCCTATAGCCGGGTAAAAATTATGTATATTGTTATGTTCTGTAAACATCTTGGAAAGCGTTTAAAATGGGAAAACATTTTTTTTGCATAAATGCACAATAACTGTTGGCTGCTCTGAATTCTGTTTCATTTGATAAACTAAAAATCAGATTTTTAATTTTAATATTATAAAATTAGTCTCTTGAATTACTTTTGCACATGCTTTAAATTAGAAAGTGCATAAGCTTGCTGCTTTTAAACTGTCTTTTGTACACAGTTTGCTTAAATAAGATCTCAAAGTCAGACAGCCTGTTAAAAGGTTAAGCGAGTATAATGTGGTATACTGTACTATGCTGGTACACTGTCTTCTCTTCATGGTAATTCCTTGGTTTTGCAGGCACTTATAAGCCACCATGCCCGTTGCCAGGAGTTGGGTTTGTCGTAAGACATATGTCACCCCCCGCCGCCCCTTTGAAAAGTCCCGTCTGGACCAGGAGTTGAAACTCATTGGTATGTTTTAATTTTAATAAACACCATCCCTGTGTATAATAAAGGGCGTTCCCTTTGCTGGGCTGAACTGATTAACTCTGTACCATCTTCTTTTAAGGCGAGTATGGGCTGAGGAACAAGCGTGAGGTATGGAGGGTCAAGTTCACTCTTGCTAAAATCCGTAAAGCTGCCAGAGAGCTGCTCACTCTGGATGAGAAGGACCCAAAGCGTCTGTTTGAAGGTGTGTAAAACAAGTTGAAGCTGGTTTGTGTTGGCCAATGATTTAAATACAAAGTGTCAGATTTCACCGTGGTGTCACGAATTCCTCGTCAATGAGGCCAATATACCTGCTCTGTGTAAATTTCTGAATGTGCTCCTGTGTTTGTAGTTTTAAGTGGCTTTTTTGTGTGTGATATTCCAGGAAACGCTTTGCTCAGGCGTCTGGTGAGGATCGGTGTGCTCGATGAGGGTAAGATGAAGCTCGATTACATCCTGGGTCTGAAGGTTGAGGATTTCTTGGAGAGGAGGCTGCAGACACAGGTCTTCAAGCTTGGACTTGCCAAGAGCATCCACCATGCCCGCGTTCTTATCCGCCAGAGGCACATTCGGTAAGCTCAAAGGATTCTGCAAAACATCAAAGTGCTCTGTGTGCTTTGACGGACTCATGAGAACCTGTCAATGCTTCCTCTTCCATCAGAGGACCATCAACCTGTAACGCTCCCTGTTGACATCAGTTACGCATTTCTTCAAGGTCAATTCGGTATCAAAACCGTATACCTTGTCAGTAGACATTGCCCAGAGCCAATCCTGCCGCCGGGGGTGCAGATGGCACCACTGTGGTGTTGTGGCAGTCAGGTAAAGTACGGGGGATTGCACCTCGGGCAATTGTATTCACTACACCTTTATATGAAGTACTCAGGCTGATGATTTAAGTTGTAAGTTCAGATTTCCTGTGGTGTCACGAATTCCTCGTCAATGAAGCCTGCAATAAATCAAAGCCACTAGGTTTTATAAATATTACAGACACACTTTTTCCACAAAGACGTGTTTTCATTACTCAAGCTTTGTGCTTTGTAACTGGAAAGAAAACTCCAGTGCAACTAGTAGATATTTCAACTTATTTTCTAAACTCTTCCCACCTTATCTCTGTCTTGGCAGTGTGCGCAAGCAGGTGGTGAACATCCCCTCCTTTGTGGTTCGCCTGGATAGCCAGAAGCACATCGACTTCTCCCTGAGGTCTCCGTACGGTGGTGGACGCCCAGGCCGCGTCAAGAGAAAGAACGCCAAGAAGGGCCAGGGCGGAGCTGGAGGAGCTGACGATGAGGAGGAGGATTAAGAAGGATATTGTACAGGAGTGTTTTTTGATACTTCCTGTTGTGACAGTACTCAATAAAATGTTTGGTGTGACCAGAAAAATGTGTTAACTGTTATTATTTTAAAGGTTTAAGTGGGTTTAATACTATCATGATGACACAAACAGGGACATGCAACCATAATTCAAGACAACACCTGTATTGACATGCTTACTTAATCAGAGGTGGTTTTCAAAAATGTTGGAGAGGTTTTTACAATATCGGCCCAACTTTATAGAAAGGTAGCTCAGCTGTGTATTTGTGAGTGCTCAATACATCCTCTTACCCATATTTCTCTGAAGGAAGTTCAGTGCTAATCCAGTATTTAATTTATTGAATCCAGTCATTCAGTACATTCAATTTAAGAATGTTGTTGGGGTTAAAAGAGATGTACAGCTGTGTATCATCTGCATAAAAGTGAGAAAACAGACCGCCTGTGGAAGACATGCCCCAGGGGTAACGTACAGGAGAGATCCAAGGAGGTACCCCACAGGTCTTCTTAAATGAGGATAATGGGATTTGACAACACAAAGATCTATCCTAAAACTAAGAATAAAATTACCTTAAAACAGTACCAGAAATGTCAACCCAGTGTTGGAGACGATTCAGTAAAACAGTGAGCAATGTGAGCAGTCATTGCCTGTTTTAACTTGAAAAGGTACAACCCACGTCCCTGCAGTTAGTAATGGTACAATCCGGGTGCTAGTTTAGCTCGGGGGGCTTCCCCAAGGCTGAATGCAGTGGCCCGGTTTCGAAACCGACCCGAGGCCCTTTGCTGCCTGTCTTCCTCCACTTTATCTCTCCCTGCTTCCCTGTCCTTTATCACTGGTCTAACTAATAAAGGCAAAATTTTCATGCAATTAAAAAAGTGGTGCAATCCACTTCTGACGCATCTTTCATCAACCAGGAAGTGAAATGTGATCCGGCGGTGAAGTGTGAATGGCCAGTTAGGTGTATTACCAGAGAGTCTCCAAACCGGCAGGTATCCCTCTGTGTAAATGTAAGTAACCCTTACGGCTGTCACGATGTTCGCTCTGTTAGGAAACATTAATGTGCACTCTTTGTTTAGCTTTTTGACTACTTCCTGTCTATAATTAACGGTTGTAGAGCCGTGGCTTAAGCTCCTGTTTTACGCCTGTTTTATGCGTTATCTTGTGTGTTTTTAGCTTAGTTTATCCAATAAAACAGCACAGTACAGCTGTCTGTTACTGGTCGCTTACACTGGAAGTAGCTTGGCAAAGGTGCGCATGCTGATGGTAACTAACAGCAGCTACGTTTAGCCCCGCAATAATCAACAGTGGTTTCCACACCTAGAAGAAAAAGAGTAGTATGCTCTTACACAAGTGCTCTTCCATACTTCTCACCGGAAATTACCTTAATACGGATTATTTCTCCTTCAGGACGCATTCAGACACCCCCTATTCATGTGAGGGGTGTTACAGTGGACTCTGTATAGACTGGCATGCTCTCGTAAGGGTTTACAGATGTTTGCAGATTATTTTAAAATAGCTTTGTTTTTTTGGGTTTTTTTTTAAAAAGCCTATTATACTTCATTTCATGCAGCACATTTTTGGAGCCCTTACAGTATATCAAAAATGAAAAAAGCTTGAGGTAGTATAGTGATGCAATCAGCATCCTTAAGCTTCCACGATGGATAAGTACAAGCCAAATGTTTGTGACTAGTAACGCTCCTACCTTTCATACTTTGCTGAGAAATTTTAGTTGTAAATTTATGGGTCGATTAATAGTTTGAGGAAATCTGGTCATAATGGTTTTAACTGTACCTTCTTTAAGTGATACAAGATATATAATGGGTCTGGAACATTGGAACAATGTTCATTTTTTTCATTTTGTAATTACTGATGATTACATTTTTGTGTTGTCTTTTATTACTTTTTTTTTTATTAAGATGCACAGTAAAATAAAGTTCAGTTCAGTTCACCACACAGAAAAGCTCTGAATATATCTGAAATGGCATGCAGGACAGAGAGATTTACACACAGACTTAAATTCACATGGAGCCTCTTATTTATTGATTTTGCATAACTTGGTCTGCCTCAGCAATGCACACTTAAAGATTTTTGGAAAATCTTCACTTACTGCTTAACTTAAACAGGTATTAAAGTGTAGATGCTAATACATTTTCTGCCAATTAGAGTTTCATTTATAACTAAATACCATATCTTATAATGTAGTCAAATATTTTGAATGCAAAACCCCCCAGCTTCTACAGGAACTACTGGCTATAGCGGTCAGATAAGCGCAGTGCGCTAAAACAGGGTTTTTCCTGGCTTAAAATAGGTTTTTATTAGGCATCTAAACACAAATCCACATACAATGAGTCTGTTTCCTGGCTCAGTAGAAATTTATGCATTTCCCTCCTCATTCAATGAACATAACTGTTATGTTATGTTAGTATGCTTAACTAAATGACACATAAATGTGAAAAAAGGAAACTTGCAATTTTGTTACAGTCCTGAATTTCTCTCTGAACTATAGCAGAGTAGAAGTGCTGTAAAAAGTCTCTAGTAAAAGAAATATTCCTTTAAAATTTGCACTTAAGCACAATATTTAAATGCAAATTTCGCCACCACCACTGCTGCAGCTGAAATTGAGGAAACCTCGTGTTACTCGTGAAAATTTTACGCACGCACAAGCGATTACTATCTGCTGTTGTTACTAAGATGTTTCTGCAAAAACAAATGGTACATCAGCTAGGTCACAGCTAAATAACACTTGTTTACATTTCCTGTTGCTAAACACTCTGGCCTCAGTGTTGTGTCGGTGTAATTCAGCACACTGTGAATGCTCCTTAAAACTTATTGAAAAATAAGTGAAATATTTCCTCTTTGCAGTGAACAGAGTGTTTCTGTCATGTTTTACTTTACATGTTGCTTATATAAAATATAAAATTGTGTGTTTAGTTTTCTGTTTGGATCTGATCTTTGTGTGTGTGTGTGTGTGTGTGTGTGTGTGTGTGTGTGTGTGTGTGTGTGTGTGTGTGTGTCAGCAGAGCAATGTCTCCTGATGAGCTGGTGTACCTGGGAGTTCTTGTTGCCTCAATCCCTGTTGGGTTCCTTTTCCGTTACCTCAGTGAGTATTTTAATAAAGTTATGGACATATATTTAAGTATAAGAAAAATATGTTGTTTTTTTTGCTCGGCTAGATCACTGTGGTAACTGATGCTCAACACATGACCTGGTCCAGAGCAGGTTATGCTCAGAGTTTTGGTTAAAAATGGACTAAATTACTAATTCTGTTCATATTCAGTACTGTCTAAGTGCTCAAAAAAATCACACATCAGATCTTGATGAATGGGACATTCAAGTTGAAAATCTTTGCTGACACATTGTGTAATTTGTTGAAAACTAAACAAAGCTCAATGTTCAATCAGTGGAAAACAAAGTTATCAACTCTTTGAAGGCAAAAATCAAAGTAAAAAATTGTTCAAGTGTTCCTTTAAATTTATTTATTTATTTAGGAGGAGCAGATACTTTGCTGCAGGATGATCTTATATATGCAACCTATTTGGTGATAACTTACAAACACCCCTGAAGGAAGCCAGGAAGCAGCACAAAAGTGTGTGTGACATTGTCACAGGAAATTGCATGCATTCAGTTGGTGATGCAAGAAAATGTATTAATAGTTTTATGTCTAATCCTAATCTTCTGCAGGCAGTTTTGCACAGTAGCTACTAGAACGTGGATTAGAAAATTGATCGGTTGCATTTGTAGGCTATTTATCACAAAGGATACCTATCAATCAGTAAAATTATTTATGCATTGATGTAGCAACAAACTAACGTAATTGTCATGTCCTCTTTATTAGGTGGCAAAGTGTCAGAACACACTGAGTAACGTTTAGTGTTTAACAAAGGTTTCAGAGCTCTGATTTACAGCCTTCATTTTACAGATAACAGCAGCACTGAGCTATAAATATATTAACATGAAGTCATTTTTTTTTTCTGCTTGTGCTGATCTTGAATTCACAAGATTTCTGCAGCGTTGCTCTCATCTGCTTTGCATCAACATAGTTTCATGTTACAGTTATACTTTTACCTTCTTCACAGATTTCTTTCGCCTGGTCTGATAACGTCTCTGATTGGAATCGGGCGACAAAGAGTCATATAACGTGACTCTCTTTAAGTCCCCCGTAAAGTCCTGTGAAAACTTTCTGTTTCACATAACTGTAGTTAATTTTTTTTTATGTTTGAGGAAATTCACTTTGTGTCTGTGGAAATATTCTGATTAATAAAACCACAATAGAAACTGAGGACAGATGTTTAATGACAAAGCCTCACAGAAAGCTTCATCAATAATTCATTTTATTAGCACAGATATCCTGGAAGGTATGAACGATCTTTTGGTGTACCTGTACCTCAGTTTGAATACGTGATAGGACGACCACCTGTGCAGGATAAACACATGTTCACGTTCATATTTTCACGTTTGCATTTTCATTAGTTTGAAATATTTTTTACTGTTTATGACTAAGTATGAATTTCCCTTTAAATATTGTCACTGAGTAGCTGGTGATTTTTTTTTTTAATTGTGTGCAAATAAATGGCAACATTCCTAATCTCTGTCTCTTGTCATCAGGGGGTGACAGCAGTGGGTGGAAATAAGCAGACTTATGCAACCTTACATTTTTCCTGCTGTGTCAGGTGCTTTTCCTGCCCCATGGTAGACGGTTGTAGGTGGCTTCACTGTGCAATTTTTCTGTCACTTCAGGTCCACCTGTGAAGCAGGGGGCAGCTCTCCTTCTGGGCCTGTCCATCACCATCGCCACCTGTCACATCCACACGCTCCACTCGCTGGTGACAGTGATCGGAACATGGATTATTATAAAGACCAGCTGGAGGTGAGCGAATCACATCATGCATTTCAAACTTATTTTACTGTATAGCACACAAATTGTGGATTAACCTGTAAATTCCTTTCTCAAGTACGGTAACTGGTGCCTCTAAAGTGTAGAAAATGTCAAAAAAAATAATGTAAGCTTTAATTTCAGGCAAAAAGTGACGAATACAGCAGGACTCCACAATATGCAGTCTTACTCCTAACTATATGTGTCTCTGTCTACAAGCCATGCCCCAGCACTGAGCCTCAGCTGGACCTTTCTCTACCTCCTCTTCTTCCGCCTGGTCACTTGGTTTGGTCTGCCCCCACCAACACCTTTTGCCAACGCCATCCAGCTACTTCTCACGCTCAAGGTACGGAAACCTAAAAACACTCTGCGCAGCAGCAAAATCAGTGGATAAATTTACAGTGTTATTAAAGTTTAAACATCTTTATCTTACTGTTAATGTAGATGGTGAGTCTAGCCAATGAGGTGCACAGCTTCCACGTGGAGAAGAAGAAGGACGTGAGCTCCTTTGCAAAGTCCCTCGTCGTTGGCAGTCTGATGCAGGAGCCCTCCGTCTACGACATTTTGTCCTATAGTTACTGTTATGTCGGTATAATGACGGGTAAATATCTTACGTTAAATGTTAGGAAAAGGAAGTTCTGATGTTTAAATGAACTGTTTTTGTGCGTGAACTGTAATTATGTGCTGTTCTCTTTGATGTTAATTTGCTTTTGCATGAATTTTAACTGTTGTCTCTCTTTGTCTCACTTTCTGCTACTTGTCCAATATTGTGAGTCCATACTGTTCTTTAGTATTGTTTCTATTTCTCCCAGTTTTCATATATCTCTACTCTATTTTTGTTTTCTCACTCCCTTTTCATACGCAACACCCTCTGTTTTTTTGAACCACACTGCCCCCTAATGTTCCCTTTTGTACCTTGCATCATCCTGATTGTCCATTTTTGTTTGTCTTCTCACTGCTGCATTTATCCCTTTGTCTCATCCCTACATGTCCTTAAAGGCCCTTTCTTCCGCTTCCAAACATACATTGACTGGGTGAGGCAGCCGAGCCCGCTGGCCCTCCCCGCTTTGACACCATGCCTGCAGCGTTTGAAGCTGGTTCCTGTCTACGGCGCTCTGTTCCTGGCAGTCAACTTTGTCTTTCCTCTGGCCTACGTTCGTACTCAGGAGTTCTTGGATCAAAATATTTTCTTTAGGTATTGTGACAAGGCATCACCACAATGGCAATGTCCTTCAAGAAATTAATAGGAGTTGTAGATTAATTTCATAATCATCTTTATCAGTGGTACAATATAGATAAAAATAGACTAAAATAACCACAGGTACATACAAAGCAATTCTTTACATTTTATTAGAAGAATGCATTAGACTAAAATCATAAGAAATAGAGATCAAAACAGCTGGCCACTTTATTAGGTACACCTACATGTTCAGCCAACTTGTCAAGATAATCTGAACTTTGTGACATGGCATGTTATCCTGCTGGAAGCAGCCATCAGAAAATGGGTATAGTGTAGTCATGAAGGGATGGACATAGTCAGCAACAATACTCAGTCAGCCTGTGACATTTAAATTATAGTCACTTGGTATTAACAGGCCCAAAGTGTGCCAAGAAAATATCTCACACTGTTACGCCACCACCAACCTGACCCGTTTTCATGTTTACATCAAATCTGACCCCACCATCTGAATGTCGCAGCAGAAATCAAGACTCATCAGACCAGGCAACATTTTTCCAGTCTTCTGTTGCCAAATTTTGGTGAGCCTGTGTGAAATGAAGCCTTAGTTTCCTGTTCTTATTTGACTGGACTGGCACCTGGTGTGGTCTTCTGCTGCTGTAGCCCATCTGCTTCAAGGTTCAATGTGTTGTATGTTCAGAGGTGCTCTTCTGCATACCTTGGTTGTAACAAGTGGTTATTTGAGTTACTGTTGCCTTCCTATCAGTGCAACACAGTCAGGCCATTCTCCTCTGATCTCTGGCATCAACAAGGTATTTTCACCTATCTGCTGCTTACTGGATAGTTTCTGTTTGTCGGACCATTCTCTGTAAATCCTGGAGATGACTATGCAGGAAAATCCCAGTAGATCAGCAGATTTGGAAATACTCAGACCTGCCTGTCTGGCACTAACAACCGTGCTACATTCAAAGTCACTTAAATCACCTTTTTCCCCCATTCTGATGCTCAGTTTGAACTTCAGCAGGCCATCTTGAGCACATCTACATGCCTAAATGTATTGAGTTGCTGCCATGTGATTGGCTGATTAGATATTTGCATTAACAAGCAGTTGTACCTAATTAAGTGGCCAGTGAGTGTATTTCTGTCAAAGCTTTTCTTTTGCTTGAAGATAAGGTACAGTACAAACTGTCGAACAGCTTTCACGTCTTATATGTTTCATAAGACAGGTGCATAACACACTTTGGCTTTCTTTTCATCATCAGGATGTTCTACATGGTAGCGATATTCTTCGTATTTAGGATGCGTTTCTATTCAGCGTGGTGTGGAGCTGAGGCTGGCTGTATTAGTGCTGGCCTGGGCTGCTATCCAGAAAAGGCACTTTCCAAACCTGGAGGAGGACCTACTGTCAACTACAGGTACATAATCACAGGAATAGCAAGTATATAAAAAGAGGATGGATCTGTATAAATAAATGAGTATTGTAAAAGTGTGATGATTTCATATTTTTGGTGTTGAAAGGCTGATTTCTTTTCCTCCTTCTCTCCAGTCCTGATCCCACCACCGAGGAAAAATATGACTTTAAAACCATCCAGAACATCGACTGTTATAACACAGACTTCTGCGTGAAGGTCCGACATGGCATGCGTTACTGGAACATGACAGTGCAGTGGTGGCTGCATCACTACATCTACCCCAATGCTCCCTTCAAAGCCTACACACTCAGGTATGTGCAGCAGATTCTGCTTATTCAACAATAAGAGATCCCTGTGTATATGGGACCTGTGCAGTGAGGTACAATAGAGGGGTGCATCTGCGAGGTAACAGCAAGCATCTCGAGTTTCTGAAGATTTGGTAGCAAGAACAAAGATTGGTCTTGTGGTCTGATGAGTTCAGATTTACCCTGTTTCAGAGGGATAGGAGCATCAAGGTGAGAAGAGAGGTGGATAAAGTGAGGCACCCATCATGCCTGTTTGCCTACCATGCAAGCCTGTGTGGTCAATGTTATGATCTGGGTTTCTTCATTGGGCCAGGTCTAGGTTTAGCAACATTATGTGGTCAAAAAAATTAGGTCAGCTGACTACCTGAATATACTGAATGACCAGGTTCTTCCATAAATTGATTTTTTTTTTCTTCCCTGATGGCAATGCCAGGATTAATCAGGCTCAAATTGTGAAAGAGTTATTCAGGGAACATGAGATCATTTCCACACATGGGTTGTCCACCACTAAGTCCAGACGCAGCAGTCCGACTCTCCCATCATCGGTACAATGTTGTTGAAAAATACAACTCTGGATGGAAATAAATGTGACATTACATAAGCTTATCAAAATGATGAAACAGCAATCTGACAAAATATGAGTGTGTGACTTTTTTAGTGGGTCTGGCCAGTGTATTATTATTATTATTATTATTATTATTATTATTATTATTATTACAAATGTCTCATCTTATCTCTTTCCAAATCTCTTTGTACATTTTTTTAAAAATATGTCTCAGTTACACAATGTTAAACCATAAAGAAAAAGTAAAAAGAACAGCTCAACACTTCAGTTTGTAGCAAACATGACTCACTCAGTAGTGGATGTTTTTAGCCTATTTTCAGCAATGCATTCTGTTCTCCAGTGAGTATTAACAGAAGTGGGAAGTTGTGTGTGGGATTGAATAAAAAATAAACTACACTACCTACTCCAAAGAGAGTACACAGTGTTCATTGTAATAAAAGAACATATCAGCCAGTGCCACAGTGTGGCTCACTGATGTGTTTTTGAGGACAACAGTGGAAGTTTACAGCATGAAGAATCTTAAATATACACATAAATATGAAGAAATTCGGGTAAAAATGCTGTTTTAGTTTTTTCTTCCAAGCACACTTAGTGATTAAACTCTTACTACAGACTTTAAAGACCCACCTCATGTAAATGTGCATGTTAAAATCTTAACTGTTATTAGTCCAACTCTTTTTCTGCACCACCCTGATCCTGCCTCACCATGTTGATAAATCTAATAACAGAAGACTTAAACACGCCTTGTGTTTGATGTGCCGCTCGCCTGTCTGTCTGTACCTCTCAGGGCTGGCTGGACCATGTTCATCAGCGCCTACTGGCACGGACTACATGCTGGCTATTACCTCTCTTTCCTCACCATCCCTCTGTGTATCGCAGCAGAGTCGGCCATGGAGGCCGCAGTCCGAGCTAAACTGAGTCCTCGTGGTCAGAACATCTTTGACTGGGTTCACTGGTTCTTGAAAATGAGGGCCTACGACTACATGTGCATGGGCTTCGTGCTGCTGAAGGCCTCTGACACCATCAACTACTGGACATCCATCTACTTCATCATGCACGTCATTGCTGTTTGCTGTATAATAGTGGGCAGGGTCCTAATAGGAGGGAAAAGGGAAGGGAGGAGAGGTGAAAAAGAAGAGAAAAGAGATGGTGAGATGATAGATAATGATATAAAGCAAACTGGAGAAAAAACAGACTGAAAGGAGGTACTGGGGGGAAAAAACTGGTTAGATAATTTTTGGGAGCTGAGGAGGAGGTTGCTGCAAGAGCCGAATTTCACTGATCGCACCAACACTTATCTTTCTAACAAAAAAAACCTCACACAGATCCAAGAGAAAATTTCAAATCTACTTTAATTTTAAAAAAACAAACAAAAGAGCATTTCATTTAAACACATACATAATAATGCTGTGAACAATGGAAGAGGAATATTCAAGCGCCATGAATGTTACTCTCGGAGTGTGAGTGGCAGCTGGGCTGTAAATGGTTTCAGTGCAGCAGATATCTGAACATTACAGGGAAACTGTTCACATGTGGATACAAGCACCCAAACCAGCACAAATTCTCTTTTATGATTTCTCTTTTGATAAAGCCCATTAGCCATTTTACATAAAATCAAACAGACTGACCCTTTTGTAACTTGGACACATGTGATTCACTAAATCTGTTTCTCTATGTAGCAAAATTAATGTAGATAAAGGTTCATACTTACCAACTGTGTGTCTGTGACTTCAGTATCCACAAGTCGTTAGCTTGCATTTTACTTTAAAATAATTTTTTAAAAAGTTGTCAAATTTACTTCCCTATAGTTTAAAATATAGAACTCAAGAGTAAAATATGAAAGTAATCCAGTGGTTGAAATTCTGTGGTTCTATTATTCTGTTTTCTAACCTGGTGGTTGCCTTGGATAATTTTCAAGTGGCTTGTGTGATTTTTTTAAATTAAGGGCACCAGAGGAACAAACAGACAGATTTCAGTGCTTGTATCCACATCTGAAAGATTCTTAGTTACCTGCTGCACTAGTATACACTCCTCTCACCTGTGCATGTTTTTGATTGCATGTCATGACACCATGTCCACTTACAAGCATATTGGCATTGTATTTCTAGTCAAACGAGGTGGATGACATGTTAAGATCCTGGCTTCAGCCTGTATTAGAATGATGAGCGACTGGTATGCGATTGTGATTTCATGATTGTGTCATTAGCTCAGCTATTGTGGCCTGTATGATAAGCGTTTACCTTTGCATTTCTGCCGAATTAAGTATTTAGATAACACGATATATGTGTGTATATATTATATATACAGGTGCAGTATGTTCTTTTATTTTGTACCTAAACATTTCTGCACTCTGGCTTTGATCCTGTAAATTTGAAATGTTTCTCCGTTTTGGATTACATCCCCGCACTGTTCTGCCTACACCTGTGAGCAGTTTGGATCATATCAGGAGCACTGCAGTATTGTATCCAGCGAAAGGTGTGCCATGTAGATGGAATGTAATAACAGTCCGTTCACTGCCAAAATGTCTGTACTGCCATCATGTACCATTCTGGGTAGGGACCAAACATTTGATGTGAAAAGTCACAATTTTCTATAAGCTGCCAGTGTTTGTCATTGATAACAGCACAGCTAGGATTGGAGGTTATTGTCAATAAAGTCATCCATCCAATTTTTTTCTTAATGGCTTGTCCAATTTGGAGTCACAGGGTGATGGAGCCTATCTCAGCTGACTTTAGGCAAGAGGTGGGGAACACCTTGGACATGTCTCACTGTTAATTATTTTTCCCAATGTTGATATGTGTGTTCAAGGCAGTAATAGGATATTTTAGAGAGGCCATATTTTGAATTTTTGTGATACAATCGTTTCTAGAATGTTGATATAAAACTGTTTGTTCTCCACAATGTGCTTCAGTTAAAAGTTACTACATGATGGTATTGAGTTAATGCCAGGCCCCGACTTTTGTTTCACGCTGTGCGGTAGCCCTGCTGTATCCTTATTTTACATGAGCACGACCGAGAGCAGTGTTGAAAGGTCTGCAGAACTGAGATCATTTGAATTACAAATTAATTTTTGTGTTGTGCCGTTTTATGCTGTGTGTGCCAAACTCTACCCTTGGAGAAATGTTTTTGTTGTTGCACAGCGATAATTGTGAATACGAGTCCTTCTGTTCACCACTCGTCTCCAGAGCATTTGCTGTTTTTTTTAGTCTGTTTTGTGTTTTTGTTTTAGGCTTCAGACACTACACTGGCTGTAACATTCCGTGCTTTGTAAGTGTTACATGTGAAATACATGTCAGCATTTTCTCACCATATCTGTCTATGTTTTGTTTGGTTTAAAGTTCATGTAGAACCTCTGCAAAGCATGAGGCTGTGGCTGGTAGAGAACAAAATGTGTACATCATTTCTTCAGATGGACAAAAATCATTAGCTTTTCAACACTGGCGCTTTCTTTAAATGTAGTTAACTACATCCTGTGATTAAAAACCTTTTGTTGTACACATTGTGTTGTATTTCATTTCCTGCTATCACTCCCTGTTGTAAAAATGCACCAAATCCCTCCAGTTTCCTGTAAAGTCAGACTTTGAACACTTGGTTTAACCTCCTTGTTTTTATTGGGCTTTTTCTGGTGGATTTAACCAGCGAGACAAAACCACAGACGAGGTGGGATTTAACCTAACTCATCAGGTTAAAGCCTACAAGGAAGTGCTAGTGTGGTCATTTACGAAGGAGGGTAAAGTCCCTGAGAAGGGACAACAAGGAAGTGGTTCATGGATACACAGATTGCCCTCATGAGGAAGTGCTTCTCTTGTTTGAGTCTGGATTTGTTGCCAGTAAAGTATCAGATGTGGCTACAGAGGAAAACTGTTAACCTTTGTCAGAGAAATGGCCAGTGAACTACAGAGACAAGATTCAAGTCAGCTTTATGAATACACTGAAGGTGATCACACTTACCTGTTCATATTTGTTGTTTTGTTTTTAACGCTTAGACAATACCTGAATGTCTTTTACTCACAGGAGATGGTTACCCTGGTGAGCAGCAGTCACTCAGGTTTCGGCAAGTTTCATCTCGAGCTTCCAATCAGAATTATCCTCAGTTCAACTGGAGCTCGACCCCCGAAGATGAAGCCAGCAACGGTGGACCCAAACGGGACCTCAAAAGTATTGCCCTGCCCATGCATCTGAGAAGAGCTATGAGGTATGAAACCATTTTCTGAAAGGTTTCGTGGTGAAGTTTCAGTAATTCATTCATTTAGATCCACCCCAGCAGAGGTAAATGCATAGGAACAGGTAAAAGAAAGCTAATGGAGAACCCAGATTTGAAGTTATGGATGATGTCTGTAAATTAATGACCTGAGTATAAAGGTCAGGAACACAATAGTGAATTGCTGGTAAATGTCAGCATGTTCCCAAATCTGAATGCTGTCTTAAAGCAACAGTATGTAGCTGTTATAAAGCAAATTAAAAATGTGTTTATTATTTATCATTAATGGATAAAATACACTGTTGCTTATCTCACTGAATTCTGTTGCAATAGTCTGACTTGGCCTTGGTTTTATAACTTTACTTGTACTTTGGTTTGAATGTTTAGCAGTATACGATAACTAACTTATGTCCTCTAAACAATAATAATAATAATATAACAATAATAATAGAGTTGTTTTTTGTTTTGTAATTTTCACATTTATTGACTCGACACGAAATAATTTCCAAGTAATTTCCTGGAACAAATTATGCTGAAATGTCATTCAAAACATAGCTTTATGTAAACAGAACTAAATTCATTTGCCCATTATTACAGACATCTGGTGGTTCACATATCTTAAATTGTACTGTATATAAGTAACTACAGTTAGGGTCATGAATTTTAGGACAATTACACTTTTTGTAGTTTTGCCTCTGTACACTGGCACGATGGATTTTAAATCAAACAATCAAGATGCGATTGAAGAGCAGACTCTCAACTTTAATTTGGTGGATTTAAGAAAAGTGTCGCAGTAACTGTTTAATTACATTCATTTTCATACACAGGTCTCCATTTTCAGAGGCTCAAAAATTGGACAATTGATTGATAAGCAGTTTCATGACCACTCATTTGATTACAAATGAAGTAGATAAAAAATCTGGAGTTAGTTCCAAATGTTGACCTTGTACACTGCCTGGCCAAAAAAAAAGTCGCCACCTGGATTTAACTAAGCAAATAGGTATGATAGGTACAAATCATTGGCATGCATCAAGCAGAGAAAACCTCTAAGGAGATTGCAGAAACTACTAAAATTGGGTTAAGAACTGTCCAACGCATTATTAAAAACTGGAAGGATAGTGGGGACCCATCGTCTTCGAGGAAGAAATGTGGCCGTAAAAAATCCTGAATGATTGTGATCGGCGATCACTTAAAGGTTTGGTGAAATCAAATCGAAGAAAAACAACAGTATCACTCAGGGCTATTTTTAATAGTGAAAGTAAGAGCATTTCCACATGCACAATGTGAAGGGAACTCAAGGGATTGGAACTGAACAGCTGTGTAGCCTTACGAAAACCACTAATCAGTGAGGCTAACTGAAATAAAAGGTTTCAATTTGCTAGGGAGCATAAAGATTGGACTCTGGAGCAATGGAAGAAGGTCATGTGGTCTGATGAGTCCAGATTTACCCTGTTCCAGAGTGATGGGCG
>JASGAU010357587.1:0-13061 GCA_030220045.1 Australoheros facetus
CTGAGCCTCATTTTGACTTGTTTTAAGGACATTACATCAAAGTTGGATCAGCCTGTAGTGTGTTTTTCCACTTTAATTTTGTGTTTGACTCCAAATCCAGTCCTCCGTTGGTTAATAAATTTGATTTCCATTGATGCTTTTTGTGTGATTTTGTTGTCAGCACATTCAACTTTGTACAGAACAAAGTATTCAATGAGAATATTTCATTCATTCAGATCTAGGCTGTGTTATTTGAGTGTTCCCTTTATTTTTTTGAGCAGTGTAATTTAACCTAAAGGACAGAACTTGGATTGATTTAAAACTGCTCTATAAGATATGAGAACAGCACAAGAAGCTCAGAGGCAGATTATATTACAGAAGTATAAAGTTTATAGTGTGATTTTAACAGCCTGATGCTAAAGCTTATTTACAGGTTATTGGATGAAATTAATATCTGCACCATCTATAATGGACTAGTGACCTGTCCCGGATCCAGCCCAGATGATTTCTATGCCTAAGAAAAACAAGCAACTATTGTGTTTTATGCAGTGGTTTATTAGCCTCTGAGGTGAGCAGTGCCAACACAACAAACAGTGCTAATCGTCCCTAATCTGACCTACAAAAAAAAGACAGGTCTCTTACCTGAGCTCCTAACCATAAACAAGAGAAAACTGGGTGCAAACTAAACATGGTTTCGCCCTCCTACATACTGCTGCAGTGTTCAATATTTATAGTGCTATCACAGGCCACTATGTACAACTCTTATGGAACTGGCAACACTTGTAGTCAAAAAGCTGGCGGCTGTTGGGCCTGGAGGAGACAAAGGCGAGGTGGCTGTCCGTCCAATTATCTAATCTGCAGGTACCTCCTCAGCCTGGCCAATCCGCAGGCTCCACCTGTTGCAGCAACACACACACACCCTGGAGGGAGGAGAGAAGCCAGACACACCCACTCACACTCCAGTGGGAGGGCCTAAACAGAAAACACACAACACATGATCCTGGATCATAACAAGTAGAGAATCAGTTATGTTGATGGTTTGTTGCTTTAAACTGTTGGATGACATTATCTCACTTCCTTTTGTAAAGGATGCTCCAGAATATCCACTACTTAAAGAGGTCTTTTTCTTAGCAATTAAAGAATTCATTCAGCTCTTATTATGGCTGCCACAAACCTACTTCACTCAGTTAAAAACCTTCCTAAGTGAAAACAATTATTTGAATGCAGACACGGCATCGATGTAGAGCCAAGAGCTGGAGTGTGTGCAGTCTGCTGACCTCAGGAAGGATTCCCTGCTTTTTGCAGATGATGTGGTCCTGGCTGTACTGGCTCTCCAGGCCGTGACCTTCAGCATGCAGTGGTTTGCACCAGAGTGTGAAGTGTGTGGGAAGAGGAGCCACTGAAAATAATAAATGTAAATGAATGCCAGCAGACTTGAGCAATACAAGTCTGCAATTCATAGTTTCAGCAAAACCTACAACTGCTTAGAAATCCACTGCACTAAGAAAAATCGCAGACTGGGTGGTGCATCCTTTGAAAGCTGCATAAAAATACTTGTGTTGGTGTGTCCTTTGCCAATAAAATACAAAACAACATTTGTGAATTATCAATTAGCCTTTCAGTCTCCACATACCCATGTGAGAAAAATGTTAAGCTTTTCCTTTAACATCTTCCAGGGTTCACAGAGAGGCTTTTCCAGCAGCAGTTCTGTTAGTTTATTCTTCATGGATGATGCCGTCTTTAAACTGCTCCAGGCTACCTAAGGAGCTCCCATCTAACCTCATAATTGGCTCTTCAGGGGTCAGACCTGAATATCAGAGGGTTTGCAGATGTGTGCTTTGCATTTTACTTCTGCTCAGCTCCAAATGAGGAAAACAAGAGGAGAAGGAGCTCAGCGAAGATGCAGAAAAGGAAACAATGAGCCACTTTGTGACTTTTATTAGTGCTTTTCTCATCACGCAGATCATGCCAACAAGCTGCAGGTCTGTTTCATTAGAGCCAATCAGCTTCTTACCTCCCCTGTTGCTTGTTTCGGGTCACAGGAAGTCAGTGGAAGTCATCAGTCTTACTTATCCTACATCTCTGATCTGTTACAAGCCTTTTCCACAGGTGAGCTGATGCACAGTGGGAGGCAATCTGCTTGAAACAAACATTTCTCATTGGCTTCTGATGCAAATTGTTTAACTCTAATTGGACAAATGTCACCTGGCGACAACACTACCAATCAGTGCATCATTTGACAAGCTAGCCTTAATCATGCATGGGCCTCCCCTTTGATTTCCTATTTAAAGCATAGAGGAACACTGCCTTTGCGTCTTAGTGGATAACCTTTATGCATGTAGGTACAGTGCTGTTTTATATTCTCAAAAGTGTGATAAGCTAGCAAATAATTCATCTTACTTGCTTCTTTCGCTTAGATATGGAGGCAGTAACGTCTACCTTACAATATTCGCAAGTCCCTCGAGGGCCAAACCCACAGAATGCAGCTCAGCCGTGCCAGGGGTCCCAACAGCCGGCTCCAGGGGCTTCGGGAGCTCCACGTCCTGAGGACCAGCACCACAAACCTTTCTTCTACATACAGCCATCGCAGCCATACATGCCCATGCAGAATCTGCAGTGGCCTGTACCGGTGCCCATGCCCGTGTCCTACAATCCATACTATGGCTACCCAGGTTTAGGTGAGCTGACAACACTTTCTGTTGTAACTGTTAGATTTTTGGGGCTGCAGTTGCTCATGAAGATACTGAACATTATTTAGGACTGTTTGTAAAATTTAGTCTCCTAAAAAACTGACAGCATTTAGAACATGTTTTGTAAATGATATTTTGCTTATCTTTAAATATATTGCTACATGTTAAATTCCTAGAGAATCATAGAGATGAGTGAAATCTGACCACTTATCTCGTTAGTCTTCTGATTTAATCACACATCCTCCTGCTCTGCCTCCTAATTTCAATACCACTGGTTATTTCACATTTTTGCAGTCATATTTTAGTTTCAAAAATGTGTGGTCACAAAGTCACTTAGAATATGTTCTTCACACTGTGCACGCATTTTTAAATGTTTAATTTTCAAACACTAAATCCTGCAACTCTTGACTGACTTTGCCTCAAGTGCCACTTTGAGCTTTTATCTCCTATTTGAATGTATTTTTCCATTTATGGAGATGAAATGTAATTTTACAAATGCTGAGGTATTCATCTGATCCTCTTGTGTCTTGCCAAAGGTTATGGGATGCCCATGATGCCACACTATCAACCTAACCCATACATGGAGCCACCTGGTTTTGTTCTCCCACATACCCACCTCCACCTGATGGACTACAGGCGCATGCTCAACCCCCAGTATTATCAGACCATGGCCTACCATGCCCGCAGGTTCCGCTACCAACAGAACTCCCCGACCAGAGAAATGACCAGTTCTGAGGTTCAAACTGAGCCACTTTCAGTGACCCAGACTGCCAATGCCCCAAGTTCCAGAGACATTGAGTCCTCCAGTGTCCTCCCAGTTTGTAGCAGCAGCAACACCAGTGTCTCCAGTAGTCAGGTGCTCTCACCAGCCTTGGCTATGCAAAATTCTCCAGAGTGCACGGACATGGTGCCCTCCTCCATCAGGATGCCATCAAACAGCAGCTTTGTGATTCAAACTGAAGAGGTGAGGATTGAATGCTGCACCACACCTGTGGGACTACAGCTGCTGCATTCTCATGAGACTGCAGAAGTATCCCATAACTTTTCCCAAGACATGGTCCAATGTAGTTCCATTCTCCAGGGTCATGTCCTGCAGGATGAGGGGCTCTGCCTCCCTCCTGACGAGTCAGAGCAGGCACTCCAGGTTTGTCCTGATATCCTGTTAGTTGGAACGCCCAGCACAGGTGAGAATATCCCTACTCCAGATAAGTCTGGGAGCCAGATGGTCCCTGTCATTTCCAGTTTAGGATCTCAAGAAGCAATTTGTGGGGAAGCTGAAGCTAAAAGTGAGCGAGAGCAGGGTATGATTAAGAATACCCAACTCAAAGTGGCTCACCTGCCATTTGATACAAACTATCTGGATGAGCTGAGGAAGATGGAGGCTTCTGTTTGGTCAGTGGAGGAGACTTTGGTCCCTTCCCCTGAGTCATTAATCCGAAATGGCCCCGCAGAGTCTCTCGAGGAAACGTTGACTGCTGCAGCTGAAGTGGCTTCAACAGAGATGATGCTGGAAGAGGAGGCAGCTACAGAAGATACCCCAGCTGTGTTTAAGATGCCTCCTTTGGAAGAAGATGACATGGAAGGAATAGTCCCCACTGTGGAGGATATAGGTGATGAAATGGTGGCTGAAGCTGAAATGTGGCCTATGATGGATGAACCTGTTTCAGAAGAAACTGCTAAACCAAAACTGATTCACACAGAAGAGGTGGCTCCTGCATCCAATATACAGCAGTTGAATTCCCCTCTTAAGGCAGATCGAAGCCAAAGCAGAGCAGAAACCAGTGTCCAGGATTGCCAGGACACATCCTTCGAATCATTACCTGCCTACCTCCCCTCAACCAATTGGCTAGCTGATTTTGATAATCTCTACTACAGCAACAAGTTGTCACAAGCTCCCAAGAAGCAGACCGGACCTCTGAGCAATCAGGGTTTGGATGTGCCTACTCGAAGAAGAAAACTAGACCTTGAATACAAGGAGCTAAATATCCGCAAGCCAAAGAAGTACAAACCCAAAGGCAAAGTGGATCGAAGATGCCTTTCCGACCATGAATGCTGCCTCGACAGGAACTTCAGCGAGAATGTTTTCAGCCCTTATGTGCCCAAGAGGGAAAGACTTTGCTCCAGATGTCTGGCGAAACACAAAATTGGTATGCCTGCCAGCCCTGGACTCGATGGTTGCAGCTTAAAAAGAAAAGCCGTTCCCTTCCAGCAGTGGAACGACGCCCTCTTACCAACATGTGATGCATGTAAATCTCACACAAAGAGGCGGATTAGGAAAGATTCTAACCCTGATCTTCGTAGTCCTCATCGAGGGCACGACACTGAAGGAGATTCCTCTGAAAACAGCTTGTGTCGCACAGGTCAAAGGTGGAGGCCAGGTGATGATCTAAGGAAGCTTAGAGACTTCAAGAGGCCACTGGGATGTAAGCAGAATCTGGAAAAAAGTCCTGCAGCAATGCACCCAAAGCTGAGTGAGAAGAACTATGTGTGCAATGAGCTGCAGCATCAGCCTGCTGATTGGGAGAGGTTGCGCCACTGTCCCCACGGGAATGCCATCCGAGAAATGGATGAGAACTCTGCCGTGCCTCTTCAGGACAAATGGAGCAATGTGGACCAGGTATACCTGACGCACAGGTGGCAAACTGGTAAGCAAATGGGTTTTCACCCAGAACCCCCCCCTTAAATCCTTGTCCATTTATAATATAAACTGTTTTCTACCAACAGAGAAGTCATGGACGCCCAAAAGTGACACCAGTGGCTCCAAGAATGAAGCTAGATCACAACACTCGAACACACACAAGAAATCACAAGGTTTGCCTCTCTCATTTCACTTTACCGTTTTTTTTTTTTTCCATTGCAATTAATACATAACTTAAAGTGGTATTAAATGCCTGCGAAGTTGATTTTGAAAATTGGTGATGTACAGAGGTGTGTGTGGGGGGGTCCAAAACAAGCTCCTGCTACTGAATATACTTGACCATGATTTCTGTGCAGGAGGGTGAATTTTTTTTTTTTTGGGGGGGCACAGTCTGTGAGGAGAGGGGACTCAAGGTAACGGGCCTAATAAAATCAGACATCCTGTATATAAATTTTTTTGTTATAGCCCAACTACAGCTTTATTATTTTTTTTAAATCTCTCAAACTGTAAAATGCAGAAAGTTTATTCATCATAAATAACTGAAACAACTTTTGCATATAAAGGAAGAGTTGAGTCCTCCCCTCGCGGTTGTGTGCCAGTCCTTCCTGTGAAAGGAAAACCCTTCCACAAAGGATCCACTGCTGCATCCTAACCTGTAGCTCCTCCTGTAGCCTGCTTTATCCTCATGCATTTTAGGAATTGAGGCATGTTTCAACATGGTGCACGGAGACTGATTTCAGGGTCACAGGTAGGAGGAGGTGAGGAGGCACTAACTGAAGTAATGACAGGCCTCACCTCGGTCCTTATGTTTGCAGGCAAATCATGGGGGGAATTGAGATGCATTTCACCGGGATATGATTCTCATTTTATACTGATGGGAAGACTGAGTTTTTTATTTTTATAATTTATTTTCCTCCCAGTGGTGAAATGAGCAAATTAAATCTGAACCTTTTCTTTTCTGCAGGAACTCGAATGAGAGACACACGATGCTGATTTGCACAAAGAGCACAATCTCACAAAGTGAAAAAGCAGTGTTTTAAAAAAAATGTACACTTAATTTAAATGTTTTCCCACTTAATTTATTTGTGTATAATCACAGTCACTTTTTATTGTTTGAATAAACACAGATTTCTGAGTTTTTGTCTTGTGCTTGTGTTGTGGTTTTAAGCTGTAGTTACAAATGTATGCACTAGATGGAGCCATTTCTCTACTTAAACACAATCCCTTCACTCTCAGTCATATCGATGCCTAAAGAACTAGAAATTACTGTTTAAAACGGTTTCTTAGAAAGCAGCATGTTCCATTAGCTTTAAGGATTGAATAGTCACTTAAACTGACTTCTTGCTGAGAGGCCTGCAGTTGACATCACCTACTAAGGCTGGCAGCTTTCAGTAACTTAGATACTGCAAAAACATAGAAATAGAATCTGCTCAGGTTTTTATGAAGGTTTGAGTAACCTGTTTTGACAACTCCTAGCTCAATTAAGGGTGAAAATTCATCTACAGATTAATGCTTAGCCTTGAACTATAAGGAGCTGGATCTCCCCTCTACTTTGTGCTAATGAGCTTTTAGCCCAATGAAAGGGAACTCATACTTTTGAATTTGTGGCTTATGCTGTCAGGATGACTGGGTCAGTACTCCTAATGAAGTGATCAAACTGGCCTGTGCTGCTATCTGGATTTAACACGACTCAGCCTAAGCAAAGAAGGCAAAACAATATTTCAAAATAAGAGGTTAAACAATTCTACTTTATTTACATTTACCTCAAAGAGCGGCCAGCTTGACTTTTAGTCCCGTTGATTATTTCAGGGAAATCATGAAAGCACAGTGCTGAAGGGGAAAAGTGCTTGAATGCTTTGCTGAATTCGCTGTCAAAAAGACATAATTAGACCAAAAATATGGCCGTGAACTCCATTCTTGACCATTAATACACAAGATCACTTCCCAAGGGGAATAATACACACATGGACTGCATAAGTAATGAATCATGTTGGACCAGCCCATTAGCATTTATGCAGTGTTCAGCAGACCTCTAAAACTGTGTAATGAAACCAGTTTTACTGACGTAATGTGCCATAATAGCTTTCCTGGCTGGAGGGGAGGTAAATACTGAAATGCAGAGTGCATGTTTCCGTGAGCTGCTTTATGTAAAGGAATTGAGAGTCCACACACATTGTGTGTGACTTTCAGGGTCCCGCAACAGGCCAGCAACTGCTTACTTTGCCTCCGACTGGTTTTCTTTCTTCTGCTCATCCTCCGTGGAGAGATGTGCGCAGAAAGCCCACACAATGCCGTCTTCAAAGGCAGAGAAAGGCCCACTTTTGTGCTTCGTTTCAAACAGACGCTTGAAAGCTTTCGCAATTTAAAACAACCCTCTTAAGTGATTTCTGGCTAACGGGGAGCAGGGGCTCTTTGAAGCTAACAGTGTGTGGTGAGGGAGGCCAGATGGGATGAGGAAAGTTGCAGTGAGTGGAACGCAACTCGTGATTTCCCCTCAGATTCGTCAGTTTCAGGGTGGGGACGGACAGCTCGGCCTGGCTGGTCTCAGAGCTCATATCTCGCAGACTCCTGCTTCGCGCTGTCGTTCCATCTTCATGACACCTGCATTATGGATAAATGTGAAAGGCTTCGGCGTGAGTGGCTCCCGGGGGGTTTTTCCATGATGAGGTGGTGGTGGCAGGATCTCTGCTATAAAGCTGGAAGAGGCACGTAAATGTTTGGGGTCTCTGCGGGTAAAACGTTATGCAGGGATGATTTCCCTTCACAGGCTGGGCCTGAGCTGATGTATTCCAATGCGCAAACTGCATCAAAATGTCCTCTTAGGAGCAGAACGGTGAAAAAAAAAAACCCTCTGATGTGAGGGCATTTTACAGCTCCTCACTTTTTCCACTTGCAGAGAAATGGTTGTTTATGAGCTTCAGAAACTGAAAATAAATGATAAAGGTATGAACATTTAGAGCTGTTGGTGTTTTATTTATTTATTTATTTTTAGAATAAACCATTTTTCAGATCAACAATTTAAACCAATTATCTTTGCTTGGCAACAGAAACCAAAAGCACATAAAACCTACCTGCTCAACCCAGCTCTGATTTTTTGCCCATTTTAAAGCTGGTTCGTGTGTTTTTGTTGCTTCCATTTTATTATTTTTGCTGTTACACTGTGATGTACTTTAGTATTTCTGCACTTTTTTACTCTGTGTTTGCAGCTCTGATCATTTGAGTGCATGTGCATAAAATATTGTCAGAAATCATTTCTTGCTTTACAAGGTTGTTCAGGTTCTTGTGGTGCAGAAAAAGTCAGGAAATGAACTGAAACAAATATGAAAATGCAAGGCCAGATGAGAACCCCTTTAAAGGACTAGTTCAACAGTTTATTAAAAGATTGTCTCAGACCCCCCCCATCCTGTCCTGTTCAAATATGGATTTCCTGCATCTTCCAGCCTTTATGCTAAGCTAGGCTAGGCCAGCTGTGTACCAATGCTTTTCTACTCTTACTGAGGCCAAAGAATACTTTCTTCTATGCTTTATGGAAACGGGACAAAGGGGGAATCCATCTGATGTCTGGAATCAAGTTGCAGTAAAACATTCTTACAACTAACCATGAAATCCAGTGATTTTGCTCACTTTTCTCTAAGCTCTCAACTTTGTTTCCTGTTTCTATCCAAGAGTGAAGTTGAATCGTACAACTCCAGCTGCCCACAAACGGCATCACTAAGTTTGGTCCTCAATTTCTGATTGTTGGTAGCGTCAGGAGAATCCCAGCTGACAGACTGTCCTGATTGCAAAGACAGAAACATTAGGGGTGTGATTATCTTTGACTGACTGTTTAGCCACTGAAATATCAAAATGTTGTCAAACAAATACCCCTACACTACTTCAGTTTCTGTGCTAACCTCCAAATCATCATTTGAGAGGCAGGAATGAGGGAAAACTTTTTATACATGCATGTGTGACCACTATGCAAATGCTTTAGGCCACAAAAGGAAAGGTGATACTTGTGCTTAAACTGTGATTGAACCATTTTCTTTTATCATGTCTGCATACATCCATCTACAATCTCTGAGTGTGTTCAAGCAGCCTGCTCTAATGTCAGCACCTCTGTGTGGATAGCTGCTTTAGATTCCTCTGAAAGCTCTGGGAGGTTAAGAGCATCCATCCAGCCTCCTTAAATGTTTGGAGCGATTCTGTCAGGCTGTCGAGGCGGTTTCTCCTGGAGAACAGCGAAGAACGTGTCACACGGTTCAAGTGTTTTGAAATGTTCATCATCAACCGACGGCTTGGATATGACTAAGTGGTATCAGAGCACGAGATTACTTTGAGGAGTTTCCTCAAGTGCTCCCTGCTCCTTTCACACAGAAATAAAATTAGACCTGAGAGCGTTACAGTGAGCGATTTATATGTCGGCAAATAGAAGCACACCCTGAAGAGTGTCAGTATTGACAGTTTTTTATTCAGCAGCTAGGATTTATCATCTGAAAACTATTCTTTATTTCTAAAGCTAAGAGGTGAAAAAGCTTAAATATTAATATGTAATCAAACGGGTCTAGTTTTATTAAAGTTAAAGAGGAACTTTGAACTAACAAATAAAAGACATTTAAAGGGAGCTTGATTATTATTATTTTTACATTAACATTGGCTTAGTCACACTATTCTTGGCGGTAACACAAGGGACCTGGTTGACCATAAATAAAAGATGGATGTAGTCATTCTTTCTAACATTGGGAGCAACTCCTCTGATCGCAAAAAGAAGTCAGATTATATCAAAGTTTATGGGAAAACAACAAACAACACAGGACTGCGTAAACCAGGACTGCATAAACCAGTGGGTGAAGTGTGGCTGAGTCCATCTTTTACTGTGTATGAGCCTAACAAAAAAAGAAGGCAACTGGACTTCTTCTAGGTTTGTAAATATGTTTCACTTCTCATCCAAGAGGCTTCTTCCGGTCAAAAAACTGATGGGGACTTCCACCCGCAGTGGTGCTGTCTTCTTGGGTGTGGTTCTTGGAGTTGTTCACCCACCCTGTCATCAGACGTGGGTCGTTACTGTCATTACTTCTCAACTCTTCAAAGATATGCAACATATATTCATGTTCCTGGATTTTTAGCACCGGAGAGTAAACAACATGGAGGATTTCAAGCTGCTAATGCTATGATAATATATGCTAATGATATGTAGCCTCTTTCTGAGCCTGATTGGCTTAGCCTAATTATGTGACCATATTGTAATATTGAAATGAAAGATGGCAGAAAGTAGGGATCCCCCATATCTAGCAGCTGAACTAGGTCACTGAACAGCTGGCAGCAGCTAACAGAGAAACTGCGGAATCCCACATTTCTGGATAGTAACATCAGTTCTAGGCTGCAGCCTTATTGATTAGCCTGTGACGCCAACTTCTGATTGGCTGACCATTGTCTAACATGTTGGACAGGGATGACTCATGGCCATAAATAATACAGACTATGACTCATCATTGAACAATATTCAAGCCATACCTACTGCTCAGCAATATTGCTCACATGTAAGCAACATGGTTGCCTTACGATTATAGTGATGTTATACATAATGTATTGATCAGCAGATTATGTAGTATAGGTGCATTATGTAGTAATATTCCTGTGCACACATGAGTATAATATGATGTGAATATGTTGTAAGTATGCATTATATCTGGCCTATGTTATAGATTTTATAAATAGAAAGACATTATTTAGCATACACCCCTGTGTAAGAGTGCAGTATGTATTTTCTCTAATTTGTTTACCATGCAATTTTTTTGTTTGTTGTACGAGGATGTTAATCACAGAATATGTCTGACAACATCTTTAAAATTGTTTTGATTTCATGAGTTTTTTTTATACTGAAAACACTTTTTTAATTTTTGCTGGAATATGTATCATGTCTTTACTAACCCAGGGGTGACTAAAAGTATTTGGACAAAGCTTTCGGGCAAGACCTCCAAATTAGGGCAAAATTATTTTTCTACTTTTGCAGTGAGATGGCATCCAGCTGTCACTGATTTCTATATAAAAGCATCTGCTGCAGACACAACATACCCACAAAGCTTTTGGCTTTTAGAACTGGAGTATAAAAGATGGATTTAGCTTTCAGTACTTAAAATTGACACTAATGAAAGTGAATTAAACCTGCATTCTTTCTAATGACCATCAGGGGGAGATGCTTGTGCCTGCAAAAAGGCTTCCATTCCTATAGAGGTCAATGGGAAAACGGTGACTTCTGTAAATTGTTTCCTGATATGTTTTTGGGCTCGGTCACTGAATAAAACATTAATTCCATTTTATAAATGCTGGTCATTCTGTGAGAAAGGAGGATTTTACAGGGTAACGAGTTATCAATCACAAGCAGTTAGCCAATGAGCGAGCAGCTTCACAGTCAGATTCACACCTCGTTTGTCACATCCAGTTTCAAAACACCCTAATGGAGAAAACACTCATCTTGAGGCTTCATAATGGGACTTTACCAACCAATGGGTGATGTAACAGTGGGGACGTTCATCTTTCTACCGTCTATGGCTTTTAGTGAGAGGAGACTTAAAAAGACACTGACTAAAATGGCTTGAGGGGCTCCATAAAAGGCCTGTACAAGATAAATAAAGATTTTTTTAAACCTGTGTATCATGCTAATTATGTTACTAAAGCATAATAGGTCCCCTTCAAATACTCTTTACAAATAGATGCTTATTGCTTGCCTCATATAACATGTCAGGTCTTAAACGAGACAGCTGTCTGTGATTGTCTTAGCTAAGCTGTCAGTACACTCGTGACAATCTCTGTCTGTAAAACCTGAACGTCATCACATCATCAGGTCATCACTCCTTCCTGGGTTGAAGAGAAACACTCGACCGGTGTCCTGACACTGCCGTCTGGTCTCTGCAGCTCCTGAAGGACATGATGGATGCCCCTTTGAAGGATCCCTTCTGTCATCCAGACGCCCAATTAGGGGGCTGGCTACGGCTGGCCACTCTGGGCTGAGTGTAGGAGGGCAGCATCACTCACTCAGCAGACCACACCAACTTTTTTGGCAGCTCAGTGCATCGGTCACCTGACACAGCAACAAAAGCAGTTCTGTACATGCTGTAGTTCTCTCCCTGATGTGAAACTTTAGCAGGCGGCATAGCCATTCTTTGCAGAGTGGATATACCGGCAAATAAATAAATTTCTCTTGTGGTCACTTTCTGCAGGTCCCGTGTTTCTTGGTGGCACTAACATAGGCAGGGTTGGGGAGTGGGGGCATCTGATTTCCTCTGGGGCATCCCACATTCAGGTGTATGCACTCAATTAAGCAATAACACAGTCAAGGTCGTGCCGCGTAGCGTTATTGGCAGCAGTGAACTGCAGCTGGAGGAAATGTAGATCAGCCAGCAGCCACAGTGAAACGTGACCTTGACTGTTATTGCTTTTACGCGCTGCCTGCATTTACACAGGAGCTCGAAAGTGATGCATGATTACCGTATTTTCCGCACTATAAGGCGCACCACATTATAAGGCGCACCTTCAATGAATGGCCTATTTTAAAACTTTTTTCATATATAAGGCGCACCGCATTATAGGGCGCATAGAATAGACGCTACAGTAGAGGCTGGGGTTACGTTATGCATCCATTAGATCAGTGTTTTTCAACCACTGTGTGTGCCGCGGGAGATCGTCAGGTGTGCCGTGGGAAATTATCCAATTTCACCTAATATGCCATGAGTGTCTGTGCTGTAGTAGTGACTGGGAGCATAATCATGTAATAC
>JASGAU010357590.1:0-13878 GCA_030220045.1 Australoheros facetus
TATTGTGTTCCCCCTCCATGACATGGGAACAAATTAATTTACCAGCAAGTCTTTTACAGCGTCGTTTTACCGAGAAATCGATCAGAAGCGCCGTGAAGACAGTCCGATCCGCCTCTCTGCCTGCAGTTCGTACTCCCGACACAGGGGGGACAGATTTTCCCAGGAAAACAGAATTTCGCACAACACCGGAACAGCTAAATACCTTCTGCTGAGTTTTGCCAAACGGGGAAATCTGTCCCGATTGCTGGCCCACCACTCCAGCGGGTTCGCCACGGTGGGAATCTGCGGTAACAAAAAAAAAAAAAATCACGGACCTCTTCTGCAGCAGTGGCGACGTGTGCTGCTGATCTCCTGTCACTCTGGTAATGCGGCCCAAAAAGGTGCTCAAAATCCTTTCAAGTGACTCTTGTTGTACTTCAGCACAGCTTTGCAGATTTGGCATGTAACGGTAGTTGAACCAGAACAGTGATCTTTAGTAAAATGCTTCCACACTGTTGATTTTCTAGCTGTTTGCGAAGACTCGACCTGCTCCTCGTCCTCGCCTTCCGTCTGTTTGGAATCCATTTTGTCGCCAGCAGTCACGTGACTGTGACTAGTCGACGTGAAATTTAAAAACTCGCGAAATTTCCTAGAATCGACTACTCGACAAGTCGACTAGTTCATGCAACCCCTAGAGGAAGCAGATTCACTAAACTGTAGCTTATAACATCTAAAGTGTGTTTCCACCCAAACTAAAATCTTTTCCATCAACAAATGACTGAAGGTCCAGGCACGTCTTTTCCGTGGACGCGCTGCCGGTGCTGAAACTGTTGGTGCCTTTTAAGAGAAGAGTTCACATTTCCTCAGGTTTAAAAAATGATGATTGCACGCTGTTGCCAGCAGAGGTTTGGCTCCTTTCTGTTTGAAGAAAATCATGGCAGACAGCGTCTGACAGATCACTGCTGAATTTCTCACAGCGGCTCCTCCCATAGTCACTGACAACACTGCGAGCAGCAGTTTCATGGAGCCGGTTTTTTCCCCCAACTCCAAAACATGGAAACGGTTCTTGATTGGGGCTCAGGACTGACATCACAATGATGGCAAAGGGGGGGTAAAGGTTGGAATCACTAACATCAGGGGCTATTGGTGGTGCAAATTTACCCACACAGCAATGCTGCGTAATAATGAGTCCTCAGACCTGTTGAAACGTAGTCTGGATCTACAACCCCAGCTTCCAAAAATTTGGGACAGTGTGTAAAACTGAAAATAAAAACAGAATGCAATGATTTACGAATATCATATACCCATATTTTATTCATAATAGAACATAGAAAACATAGAAAACATTTAAACTGAGAAATTTTACTATTTGATGAAAAATATGAGCTCATTTTGAACTTGATTGACTCAAAAATTGAGACGAGGCAACAAAAGAAAAGCACAGCTGGAGGAACAACTTATGAGGTTAACTGGCAACTGCTCAGTAACATGATTGTGTATATTTTTAAAAAAGCATCTTATAGAGGCAGTTTCTCGCAAATAAAGATGTGCAGAGGTTCACCAATCTGCAAAAAACTGCATCTACGAATTGTGGAACCATTTCAGAATTATGTTCCTCATCATAAAATTTGCTGTGCATAATATCATGAAAAGATTCAGAGAATCTGGAGAAATCTTGTGATCAGCGCTCAGGTCAAAGCCTGCATCTCTGATGGTGTGTGTGTGTGTGTGTGTGGGGTGGGGGGGGTGGGGGGGGGGGACTGCAGCTGGCACATCTGGAAAGGCTCCATCAGTGCTGAAAGGTATATACAGGATTCAGAGCAGCATGTGCTCCCATCCAGAGACATCTTCTTCTTTTTTCTCTGCTCTCTTGGGAATAAAATATGAGTTTATGAGATTTGCAAATAATTGCATTCTGGTTTTATTTACATCTTCCACAGCGTCCCAACAACATCTTTTAAATCTGAGTATGTGCTCAAACCCAGGCTGCTGTTTACATGTGCGGAGGTTAATTAAGGTCATACCTGACTGGTCCATATTTCTGTCCCATATGATGAAGTTGATGTGTATCTATATTTATTAATCTGTCTTTATCTCAATCTGTAAAGTGAAATTATGTTAAATATTAGTTGTTAAAAGGTTTGAACTTCTATGCAGGTTGCCGTGGTGTTGATATTCCTCACTGCCATCATTTTGTATCGCACCATCCTCAGCATCATCATCTACAAATCCAATAACAGCTTCTTCAGCTTCTCTGTGAGTAAACTGCAACTCGTGCTCTTTCACGTTTTCACGGAGCTTCGCTGAGGATCTCCACATCACTGACGTCAACAAAATTGTGTGTGTGTGTTTTTTCTGTCTGTGTTTGTGTGTTCAGGCTGGGAGAATAGCCAGTCTTTCAGGGTCAGTGTTGAATCTGTTAGTCATCCTTTTGCTGTCCAGGATTTACACCGCACTGGCCCACATCCTCACCCGCTGGGGTGAGTCACCCTCCACACCCCAGCCTTGTTTAAAGAAACTTTCTTTAACTTAAATTTTGTAAAGTCTGCATTTTTTTAAGGGCAGGTTAGTAGTCAGTTATTTATCTAAAGTCATCTAAGATCTTTTAAACATACACTGCCTGGCCCAAAAAAAAAGTCGCCACCAAAAAAAGAAAAGGTCACACTAATATTTTGTTGAACCGCCTTTAGCTTTGATTACGGCATACATTCACTGTGGCATTGTTTCGATAAGCTTCTCCAATGTCACGAGATTTATTTCCATCCAGTGTTGCATTAATTTTTCACCAAGATCTTGCAGTGACCACTGCACAAAGCCTTCTCCAACACATCCCAAAGATTCCCAATGGGGTTGAGGTCTGGACTCTGTGGTGGCCAATCTATGTGTGAAAATGATGTCTCGTGCTCCCAGAACCACTCCTTCACAATTTGAGCCGGATGAATCCTGGCATTGTCATGGAATATGCCCGTGCCATCAGGGAAGAATAAAACCCACTGATGGAGTAACCTGGTCATTCAGTACATTCAGGTAGTCAGCTGACCTCGTTCTTTGAGCACATAATGTTGCTGAACCTAGACCTGACCGACTGCAGCAGCCCCAGATCACAGCACTGCCCCCCACAGGCTTGTACAGTAGGCACTCAGCATGCTGGGTGCATCACTTCACCTGCCTCTCTTCTTACCCTGATGTGCCCATCACTCTGGAACAGGTAAATCTGGACTCATCAGACCACATGACCTTCTTCCATTGCTCCAGAGTCCAATCTTTATGCTCCCTAGCTCCCTTTCCGGTTAGTCTCACTGATTAGTGGTTTTCAGTCCCAATCCCTTGAGTTCCCTTTGCACTGTGGAAATGCTCTTACTTTCACAATTAAACACAGCCCTGAGTGCTGCTGTTGTTTTTCTTCCATTTGATTTCACCAAACGTTTAAGTGCTCGCCGATCACGATCATTCAGGATTTTTTTCTGGCCACATTTCTTCCTCGAAGACGATGGGTCCCCGTTGGACAGTTCTTAACCCAATTTTAGTAGTTTCCGCATCTCCTTAGATGTTTTCTCTGCTTGATGCAAGCCAATGATTTGACCCTTCTCAAACAGACTGACATCTTTTCCACGACCACATGATGTGTCTTTGACATGGCTGTTTAAGAAATGAGAAGCAACTCATTGCACCAGTTGGGGTTAAATAACTTGTTGCTAGCTCAAAGATAATCGCCCATGCAGTAATTATCCAATAGGAGGCTCGTACCAATTTGCTTAGTTAAATCCAGGTGGCGACTTTTTTTTTGGCTGGGCAGTATATAACAGAAGCTGTTATAGTGGTGTAGTGGTGGGAATGTAATATCCATTATTTTATACAGTATGTTTTGCCTATATTGAGTCATTTTGGCTTTTTTTTAATAGAAAAAAAGTCATTAGTATTAAAATTATTTGGATTTTAGTAATACTGCTTTATTTAAATGAAAATAAATGTCATTATTATAGCAGAGAGGGTGCTTTAACCTGTTGATCAAAGACAGGCGTATGTACACACACCCAAACCCAGTGATGGCCAGAGGCACAGACATCACGTGTGTGTGGTGTTAATGTTGGTGTGCTTTGATTTGCAGAGGAGTCTTTAATGTTTGTGTGTGTGTTTCTGTCAGAGATGCATCGCACTCAGACTAAATATGAAGACATGTTCATCCTCAAAGTTTTCATCTTCCAGTTCATCAACTTCTACTCATCTCCGGTTTACATCGCCTTCTTCAAAGGCAGGTGAGAGCTGCTGCAGAGCGGGCCGTACGGGTTCAGCTGACCTACGAGACATTTTGTTACTATTTCTCACTGTTATTATCTACATTAAACAGATGAAATTCAGCTCAGTTGGCTGTTTTCTAAAATGAGAGTAGATGAAGCATCACAGGACTAAAACTGTAAATGTTATGCTATAATTATAAAGTTGGTGACCTCATGTTGTAACCTTTATTTCAGCTTCATTGGTTACCCTGGAAATTACAACACTCTGTTTGGAGTCCGCAATGAAGACGTGAGTTGATGATTATGATCATCTGATTATTATAAAGAAATATCAGGTCTCTTCAACCAACAAGAAAAGAAAAGTGACTTTTTGAAACTACATGGGAACTTTTCTCAGTTTTTAAATGATTGTATTCATTTGGTCAATATGAGTTGAATTGCATTGCCGTCAACCTCTGGGTCCATTTTCAGTCACGATGTGATTGCACTGGTTGCCTGATGGGAGGCTTCCTGTCTCCAAACAGACATGTTGCAATCAATCTGAGTCAGTCTGCACCAAAGAGTGCAGCTCATCTGCAATACGTCTCTTTGCAACAGGGACTCGACTCAGCTGGTTGTATCGCTTTATAAAAGCAAGGTTGCCGAGCACCCGTGTCACTCTGGATTTAAATCACCGTCCTGCAGCAACCTGTTTGTGGAAACATTTCTGAATGAGGTTTTGTCTGGACTCTGAATGTAAGGAGTCAATGTGAATTTCTGTGCATGCAGACAGATTTTGGTAATACTAAATACAGTAAGAGTATCTGCTGATCCATCAGCTGATCGTGACGTGACATTAAGATCAGCTGATTTACAGCTGAGCTCGGTCTGTCTGAACTCGCACTGTACTCAGTTTCATGAATAAATGAACCACTAAACACTTTCCCTCCGGTTGTGTGTTATAGTGTGGAGCAGGTGGATGTCTTATTGATCTGGCTCAGGAACTACTGGTCATCATGGTGGGAAAACAGCTGATCAACAACATCCAGGAGTTCATTTCCCCGTAAGCAAACGCACACAGATTCACAATCTCATAAAATTGTAATAGTAACACATGAGAACAGACTACATCCCTCCATTCCACGTATGAAGCCATGGCACCAAATGTCCAGTTTTAAACTTTTCTCACAATAGTGAATAATTCCTCTGGATATTCCTGGATCCAGATGTGAACTGACACAAAGCACTGTGAAATACAGAGTTATGTGGAGTTCTGTAACCAACACTTTCTCAGGTGCTTTCTAATGATGGGGGCTCATTATTTGCAGGAAGCTGAAGTCGTGGTGGCAGAAGTGGAAGCTGAGCCCTCAGCTTAAGGAGGCCAGACAGGACGCCCAGAGGCAGGAGGAGGTTTCTCCCTGGGAGGCAGACTATCAGCTGCTGGTCTGTGAGGGACTCTTTAGCGAATACTTGGAGATGGGTGAGTCCTGACTCTTTGGATTTATCCTCAGATTGATCTTTCTGAGTTAACTTCAATAGTTACTTCCTGCAAACCATCAACATGTCTATTAGACCCCATTCCTACTAGACTGCTCAAAGAAGTCCTTCCATTAATCAATGCTTCAATCTTAAATATGATCAATCCATCTTTATTAATGGGCTACGTACCACAGGCTTTTAAGGTGGCAGTTATTAAACCATTACTTAAAAAGCCATCACTTGACTCAGCTGTGTTAGGTAATTATAGGCCAATCTCCAACCTTCATTTTATCTCAAAATTTTTTGAAGGAGTAGTTGTAAAACAGCTAACTGAGTTTCAGTCAGGCTTCAGAATTCATCACATTAACCTTTGAGGTGGCTCAAAGGTTGCTCTACTCAGGAGGTAGAGCAGTTACTAATCAGAGGATTTATGGGTCGAGCCCTGGCTGCTCCAGTCTACATGCCAAAGTGTCCTTGGTAAGATCCTGAACCCCGAGTTGCTCCCGATGCATTCATCAGACTGTGACTGTGTGTGCAAATGTTAGACAAAACAAAGAGACACCTAGATGTAGCAAAAAGAGCTTGTATGAATTTGTGTGTGAAAGGGGGGAATAAAGGCATATTGTATAAAGTACTTTATACAATATGCCTTTATTCAAAGCTAAAGGTACTGCGCTGCAGTGGTCTGAATCATTCACACACTAAGGTTAATCATGGAGTTCCACAGGGTTTTGTGCTAGGTCCACTTCTATTTACATTATTCATGCTGCCCTTAGGCAGTCTTATTAGAAAGTATTGCACACATTTTCATTGTTATGCAGATGATACCCAGCTTTATCTATCCAAGAAGCCAGATGGCACAGTCTGGCACACACTTTATCTCTGGCTCTCTTCCACAGTGTGTCTTTTGTCCTGTCTCCCTCCCCTCAGCCCCCTCACAGCAGATGACCCCCCCTCCCTGAGCCTGGTTCTGCTGGAGGTTTCTTCCTGTTAAAAGGGAGTTTTTTCCTTCCCACTGTCATCAAGTGCTGCTCAAAGGGGGTCGTTTTGATTGTTGGATTTTCTCTGTATTATTGTACAGTCTTTACCTTACAGTATAAAGCGCCTTGAGAAGACTGTTGTTGTGATTTGATGCTATATAAGTTGAACTGAATTTAACTGAAATTATTCCTCCCTCTCTGACACATCTGTTTTGAATACTTAAAGCCAAACACATGGAAAAACAACTGTCAACAGTTATGGTAGTTTAGTTTATCATTTGAGTCACTGACTGATATCAGCTTCTCAAATCTGAGCGTTTTTTTATTGTTTTCTGTGATATTGAACTCAACTTTGAGCCAAATTGTGTAAATCCACATGTTAAGCAGTAAACCTTGAAATTTGATTTGTTTTATCCGTACTCGGTGAATCATTCCTGGAGCTACTGACCTGAAGCACCCTGGGAGATGTATTGTTTCATAAATCTAATCCTTCTCCTCATCCTCCAAAGTGATTCAGTTCGGTTTTATCACCATCTTCGTGGCGGCGTGCCCTCTCGCTCCTCTCTTTGCACTCATTAATAATTGGGTGGAGGTTCGGCTGGATGCTCAGAAGTTTGTGACTGAATATCGCCGCCCGGTGGCAGAGCGAGCTCAGGACATCGGCATCTGGTTTCCCATCCTGCAGTTCATCGCACATGTGGCTGTCCTGAGCAATGTAAGAGTTCTTCTATCACGTGGATGAACTATTAGCCCGTTCCTCAGTGAGCTGTTTTTAACCTCTATATCCACCAGGGTTCCAGCAACCCCCCTGAGGGTGAGGGTTGGGCTTGATTTTAGCTACATGCTATTGACAGATTTTCAGAGACCTTTCAAATAAGGTTTTATACGTGAATTTTTGAATTACAGTTTTATTTAAGCACTCCAAATATGAAAATGTTCCATTAGACATTAACCCATACTGTACCCCTAATCTTAGATGGGTTGCTGATGACCTGGTGAGTGTTAAAGGATACCAGTCAACTTTTTTGATATAATTTTCTTCTTAGTGAAAAAGTCAAATTTTTCTCAAAATTTTGTCCAAAGTATGCATTTTTTGCCCCCATTTATCTTCACCACAACCATAAAATATGATCTTATCCCACACAGCAGGAGCACTATTAGGCTAAATCAAGTCCCGCTTATGGGACAGCCACGTCCCATAAGCGGGACTTGATTTGAAGGATGACATGTTGTACTTTCTGAAAATGAGTTTGTTCAGCATGTGGCTAAAACATATTTTAACCCTAAATGAGCCGCCAACAACCTGACTGATGTTCAGGTTACTCAGCAGAATCTGAACTTGTATTTTTAGGCGTTCCTCATTGCGTTCACATCATCCTTCCTGCCTCGTCTGTACTACCGTTACACCAGAGACAGCCAACTGAGTGGCTTCATTAACTTCACTCTGGCTACATCGCCACTCAGCTACCAGCAACAGCACAACACATCCTGCAGGTAAGCAACTACACCCCAACACCACCAACTTCATCAAGCACCACATGTCCATTATATGGCTGAGACTGGTCAAGAAGTCGGGACTTTGTTTTAGAAAGAAGAAGCTACTACTTTGTCATTAACAGCTTTTCAGGCTTAAACTGAGTTAAATTTGATGTTTCAACGACACTTATCAGGGCTTTCAAATTATGCCGGCGGCAGGCGCATTTTCCACCTACTCCACCACTCTGCGCCATCTACTTTTTAATTTTCCTAAAAAAAAATTTTTGCGCCGTCTCCATTTCCAGCGCCATGTGGACGCACGTTGCAATATTTACGTTCATTCAATCTGAGCCATTTGATTGGTTCACGACTGCCATGTGATTATTCATATCGTCTGCTGCCATCATGGCTTCAGTCTCGGTCACAAGGCGCCTGCTACTTTGACATGCCCCCCTGCTACTCCAAAACAATTTGAAAGCCCTGATTATACTAATAAAACACAAATACACACGTGTCTCATATTCATGACCTCATCGCTGCATGCCCAACACTTAATCTAATAAACTGTTCTCATTAGGCACTATGGCAGCCAGTTGATAGGCTCACCATATGATACATAATGGAACAGAAAGATAATTTTGATGTAGATGCATATACTTCTCATATTTTTGGTGCATCCACTGATCCAGTAATGTTTGGGCTAAAGCTGGGCTGTATCTAAGTGTCACATAGAGGTGTTATAAAGAAACAGGGTGAACTAATTTCAACCAGTCTGTGGACTTCAGGTTTGCATGTTTGGGCTGAGTAGGTTATATTTGCCTTATTGGTCCCACGTGCTTGACTAATGTGGTGACGTAGTTGGCATCAGGGGTGAAAGTAAGCCGGTACGGTCCAGTACTGTGAACCATTAAAGGATTCTGCGCCGGTACGCAGTAGCAGCAAGAGTTCGTGCGGCTGTCTGCTGTAAAGCCGTCATTCAGAACCGGTCACGGCTGCACTTTGGGTCAGAATAAACCCTTTTACAGCCTACGTCATCAAAGGATGCGCGCGCATTCTGGCAACAGAAGTGAAATGCTACTCCATTCAAATCAATAAGAACAAGGAGACTGCGCAGCGTTTAAACGTGATTTAAAAGTGATATCAGCATCAAAATGTCTGCTGTTGTGTGTTTGGCTGTCAGAATTTATACTCTTAGCCTATCAGGACATCGGCATCTGGTTTCCCATTTTTTATATATATATATATATATATATATATATATATAAATAAATGTTTTTGTCATAGTACCGGTGAGAATGTTAAATTACTTTCACCCCTGGTTGGCATGGAGTGTTTCTTGGTGGGGTTAGTGGAAGTGAATTGTTTGCCTGTTTCACCGTGTAGGTTATGATGTACCTGCCAAGCTCTGCAGGAACACCGCAGAAAACTTAGTTAGATACGTTCATAAGGATGGAAGGAGTTTCTTGTAACTTTTTAATCAAATTATACATGAAGGAATTCCTTTTTTTTCTAGATATTCAAAACAACTTTTTACCTGTTTTACAACCAAAATCTTGACATTGTTTAGATGTCTGCCAAAGTCACCTTCTCAGTGTCACTTCATTTAATTTTTCATTTAAATTTTACTGTTTAGCACCCAAATCCTGAGGGTGAGTTCACTGCTGGTGCTGATGTTTCCAATGCTGTATATGAAGCAGAAAGAGAGCCTTCCAAAGTCAGTCAAGTGTCTAAATGTTTTCTGTGGATCACTTGATTTACTTTGTGTACTTAATATACTGGTGACTTTATGGTGTAGTGGTTTCCACATTTGCTTAAGAAGTGAAAGATTCCCAGTTTGATCGCAGGAGGCGACAAACACCCTTTGGGATTGTGTGTCTGGAAGGGCATGTAAAAATGTGCCACATCAAACATGTGGAGCTACCTGCTGTGGATAAGTAGCACAAAAGGTAAAATTCTGCAGGTGATCGACTTGTTGTCCTCCGCAGGTATCGGGGTTTCAGAGATGAAAACGGTGAATACCTGCCTGAGTACTTCCACCTCCTCGCTATACGGCTCGGTTTCGTCATTATATTTGAGGTCAGTGTCTCTCAGACTTCACTGAACGTCAAGCATAAAAACTTTGGCAAAACCCAAACTGAACAAAAATATGGAAATCTAAATGTACTGCTGTAAGAAGCAGCCTGTAAAACGTTGATCAGCAGCAGATTCAGGTCTTGCTGTGTTCGTCCCATGAAGCGAAGACTTTCCCCGTCTTTCTTCCTCAGCACGTGGTCTTCTTCATCGGCCGCTTCATTGATTTGATGGTTCCTGATGTGTCTGAAGAGGTGGAGATGAAAATAAAGAGGGAGCACTACATGGCTAAGGAGGCTCTGGCTGAGAACCAGGTACCAAAGAACTCTTCTAAGTTAACAGATGTCCAACGTTCACGTGATGTTTTTGTTTCAGGTAGTTCTGGTTTGAGATGGAGCCAGTTCTAGTTTGCCACTGTGCAGTGGCGGTCCTAGCCTGTTTGGCGCCCTGGGCCTCTCAAGTTTGTTTTTTCGTGTCCCTTGCGGGGTTCCGTAATTCTAGGCTCAGCAACCGAGACGAGAGAATTCCCCGCCTGCCCCTTTCCTTCTGTTACATGTCTGTCACACCATGGCAGAAAGCTACATGCACCACACAGCAGGCAGAGGGCGCCCATTACCCCACAAGTGGAGTGGTGCGGTAGGTGGTGCGGTAGGTGCTGCTGCGGCGATCGCAATGCATTGGGGGGGAGGGGGGCGTCATGCCGCCCTAGATGAAAAGCCGCCCTGGGCGGCTGCCCATGTCGCCCATATCAGAAACTGCCATTGTGTTCTGTGTTCGCAGTCTTTGGGGAAAACCATGATTCCTGGAAATGAGGATGCCCCACCCAGTGACCTGCGACAGCGGGGATCCAGAATCTCACCACAGCAGAGTGACCTGCCTTCATCGAACCTGGAGGAGATCGCAGAGGAGACTGAGGCAATATTCAGCTCCTAAGATGAAGCCCAAGTGGAGCTGCGCTAACTCCACATCTGTAACAGTGAACACTTGTTTCAAACCAATGAGACCTGCCCATCATACAATAACTGACATCCTTCATTTTGACTGCAGCCAGTTTCAAATAGTTTGCCATGTTTATTGTAGCTGAAACTTTTTTAGATGAATTTTCATTTTTTTAAAGTTTGTTTTTTAAGTGTGAAGTGTTTTTCTGTATTAGCTGCTCAATAGTTAGCAACCTGATGGGAGGCAGAGAGAGAGAGACCAGTGTAATGTTGCATGAGCCGGGCCTTTCCTTCTTTCTTATAGGTTAGCAAATGCAACACTTGGCTAGCTGTTACACGTAAATGTATACATAACCATACACTTTATGGTTGATTATGGAAAGTTAATCCTCGATGTTGGCATAAATTCCAAGATCAAAAGCTTCTCACACAATGTTGCTACATGTAGGTAAATGATTGCTTAGTCAGACATGAGGCATCAACTTTCTGGGGAAGCCCCTCGTTCCCACTTGCTCCTATAAGGACTAAAATAAATACAGTACCTTTAAAGACATCTGCTACACCTGATCAAGCTCATCAAGGTTTGCATCAAGTGTGGAAGAGGCCTTATGTGGCAACGTGATCTGCAAGACTTGTGTTAACTCATTGTATGTAAGGATTGAAAGACTTTTATAAGAACACAATAAGTTTCTGTTGATTTATTTCTGAAAAATCTTTTGGACATTGGCTTCACCTCTGACAGCCTGAGTTGTTCAGTCTTTTTTAAAAAGGTTCCAGATCTTAAGACCAACAAGTGAGCAGGAATCCCTCGTGTTCAACTGTTTGTGATTTTTAGTCTGAGATGTTTGTTCTGATGTCTTGTCTGGTTTAGCTACCATTATTGAAAGGTTTTATTTTTTTTAATAAAAATTTATGGCCAACAAAGAGAGAAATTGTTTTGGATTTCAGAGTTTGTTTGTTTGTTCTGCATAAAACTGTAACCTCAGTTTGAGGACCGGTTGGCTCATCCATCATCACCACCACTTGGGCCCTGCATTCATGTGGCGCTTCTCATCACTGCAATAAAATTGCTGGAGGACACTTTGGAGATTCTGATGTGATCAGGAAATAGGGGAAAGATACGCGGGCAAATTGGCGACGGGCCAGGATGCGAACCCACGCCGCAACGCAGCATATGCATGTGTCGCCGGCTTCACCACTAAGCCACCCAGGTGCCCAATGTGATCAAACATTTGCAGAGGACCTCAAACCTACAGGCTCAAAGGATCTGCTGCCAGTATCTCAGCCCCAGAGGTCCACATGAAGGGGGCCAAATAGCACATCATTTACAGCCGGTTTCCCTGGCGTGGCTTAAACCTTTGATGCACTAAACATGGATCACAAACGCCTCTTTGCAGCTTCTCTCCTCCGTCATATCCCCAAAACCCCATCCCCATAGAGATGGTGCCTGCACCCAGACCACCAAAAAAAAAAAAAAAAATATTAGGCATACAAATTCCAAAAGAAAAAAATAATACAGCATCCTCAACTGCGCCAAAGAGTAAACCAGTTAAATGTGGATTATTAAACATTAGGTTTCTCTCTTCCAAGTCCCTGTTGGTAAATTATTTAATAATTGATCAACATATTGATTTTTTTTTTTTCCTGTCATGTCTGGCAGTTTTCGCAATCGGAATCTGATCCGAATGCGCTGGTGTACCAAACATATTTGCTTTCCCAAGAATAGCTCTAAGTTTTCCAATAGGCTACTCTTGTTAGTATGTATTTAGTTAGTTTGTATTTTTATTTTATTTTATTACTTTACACCAGGCCTGACAGGCAGAAAGGAAAGGGTAGGAAAAGGAGTGAGAAAGAGAAAAAAAAAGGGAAAGAGAACAAAACAAAAACAAAACAAAGGTGAGAAAAGAATAATCAAAGAATGATATCCACACATATACATACACATCCACATATCTACACATCCACATACACACACACACACACACAATCCTGCTGTTGCTTGCAAATAATGTGTGTATGTGCCTCTGTCATGGAACGTACTCACCAATGGGGGCAAGAAACTGCAATCACGCCCCCCGTGAACCAGAGGCGAACAGAGAAGGACCCAGGGGACGCGGCCTATCCACGGCCCACCAGGACATCATATTGATTTATTCTGCCTTACAGAAACCTGGTTACAGCAGGATGAATATGTTAGTTTAAATCAGTGTTTTTCAACCACTGTGCCGCGGCACACTAGTGTGCCGTGGGAAACTATCCAGTTTCACCTAATATGCCACGAGTGTCTGTGCTGTAGTAGTGACTGGGAACATAATCGTGTACTCTTTCATATCACTAGACTAGATAGCAGCAGGTAGAGAATTGCATTGTACATAGAGACAAGAGAATTAAGCCGCTTTTCCATACGGAACGACTCTTCGCGGGTTGACTCGACTCGCCGCGATTTGACGGCATCTCCATTAGAATCAGGCACACTTTGCCGGTCCTTTTTCCGTATTCACTCGCCCGAGGTTCTAAGCGATCCGAGGCGATACAAAAATGTGACGCGGAGGACAGCATGCCACCGATTGGCCAGGGAGTGTCGTCACTAGCAGAGTCATGAGAGCGACTCCTTCACCAGAATCAACCGCGCCATTTTTAAAACCCCACAGCAAGAAACTGGAGGCGCAAAGCACCGGTTGAATGCCCAGACCGACAGTTTGCAGCAGTAGTTTTGCAACATGAGAGCCATCTGAAACG